>CAKNXH010059648.1:40141-112915 GCA_932178445.1 Andricus quercusramuli | reverse complement strand
GTTTCTAAAATAATAGAAAATTTATGAATATTTCAAGAAGTCTAGAAGAAAATGTAGATTCTTGAATATTTTGAAATTTAATTTAAATGATTTTTATGAATTTTAATTGGTAATAAAATAATTGCAAAATCAAAATATCTACAATTTGAACGTTACAATTTTAATTCTTTTATTTAAAAACAATTTCATTTGTAAATAACTTTAAGATATATTGAGAAGTTTAGAAAAATTACCTTTTCAAGAAGCACGAAATATTTCATAATACTGAAAAGTGTTTAATGTGATTCCTAAAGAAATTGATAATTAACACAATTATCAAAACATACTCTCGAAGATTCTATAAGCAATTTCTTTCCGTTTCAAAATATTGTAAACAATTTTTATGAAATATTTGATTTTATTAAATATGTACAAGTTATGAAAACATTTCCAAAATAATAAAAAATGTATAAATATTTTAAAAAGTCTAAAACAAAATGTGGATTTTTAAACATTTTGGAATTCAATTCAAAACATTTTTATGAATTTCAAATGATCTTAAAATAATAGATTATTTTCATATTCCTCAAAAACAAATTTCAATCGTTTTTCAATCTAAAATTTTTTTAAATAAAACTTAAAAATATATTGGAAAACAACATTTTTCATACATAAATAACAATTGAACAAATATTCATTTGGAAGCAATTTGAATTAAAATAATATAACTTCTCAATTGAAAATTATTCACTTTGAAAATAAAAATCTTAATTGTTAAACTTTTATTGCAAATTATAACGTAGATTTACATTTTTATAATTGAATCTAAGTCTTTTTACTATAAAATTAATAAAAGAGAAAAAAAATTACTTTTGCACTTTAAATTAGTTCAATTTTAAATTGTTTAACTACAAAATTGAAATGGATTCAATTTGATACATCTAGATTGATCAACACTTTCACACATTTCTTATAATAAAATTTAAACCACTTTTCTTATAATAATTACAATTCTAATTCAAATTCAAATACTTCTGTCCTCAACAGTTACAATTTTTTAACCCTTAGCTACCACACTTCTATGAAATCACATGATTAGATATAATATAATATGATATAATATGATATAATATAACATGACATGATATAATATAATATGATGTATATGTATATATATGTATATATATATATATATATATATATATATATATATGTGAAAATTAAATAATTTTGAAATATAAAGTTTTTTATAATATGTATCAATAACGGTCTGACTCCAGAAATCTTTCTTGGATGGAGATATAACTCTTTTGTCGAAAATTAATTTTTCTGGGTGAAAAGTCAACTATTTTCTTAAGTAGCCATCTATTTCGTGAAATGGTCATCTATTTTGTTGAAAAAGCAATATTTTTTACTTCAAATGTTCGGAATTTAAAGCGTTTCTAATCGAATCATACATAAGGTGTTTTGTCCGAAATTGGTAATATTTTAGACCCCCGACCCGCCCCCACCAACGATACTTAAAATTATTGATATTTGAATTTCAGTAAATATATATTACATTTCCGTGCAACATACCTATTACGAAAAATTTAGAATTTACTAATTACTTATATTTTTAAAAATGTAATATGTTCAATATTATTCGCGCGCATGACGATCTAGTATCTTATAAACGTGAAATGTCTTAAAGAACCTTGAATATTAAGAATGAAAACACTTTCTAGGAATGGAGCGTTTTAAACAAGGTTCTAAAAATGACGCAACTGGGACTTTTTGATGTTCAATATAAAAAATCCAATTTAAAAAACTTTTGCTTTAATCAAAAGATGTAATTTGTTGATTCTTTCACAAACAAATATTTTGGCAGAACCAGTCCGTTCTTTTAGTGGACCTTTCAAACGTAAATGTGTGTATAATACAAAATAATAATAACATAACTGTTGCATGTAACATATATAAATGTCTGAAAAATGTATGTTTATAAATGTGAGTGTTTCGTTAGACGTGTGACAATTGCACCAGATATCTCCAGTTATAACTAGTAGCTTCGAGTCAGGAGAAATTACTATCGTCCACACACGTTTTACACTTCACACGATGTTGCAGTAATTGGCGTGTCCTTAATTATAAACGAGCCTTCCACTCTTATTTGTACAAAGCAAATTATAGCTTCAACAATACCATGTGAAATAGGACGTTTTATCCAAGAAAAAAAGAAAGAATTGATGCAGATTGAGGCGAATTGAAATTTTTGTAATGCGCATGAATTTCGTTTTCTAATTCGTTCAAACGCATTGAGACATAGTTAGATGAATTGAGACAGTGCGAATTAAATTGTATAAACTAACACTTGCTGGAATTCGCCGTGACGCAATGGGGCGTAATCAAGTGTGTATTTTACTCTCGCGAATTCAGACGCATTGACCAATGTTGAAGCGTTTGCGTGCTGATACACTGAAGTGTATTCGCTGACTTTAGATTTTTGCACCGTATTTGTACATACAGAAAGATTCCAAATTGAAATACCGTCTTCACGAATTTACACGAATTGACACATAGGTCCAAAGCGTCTTTGTCGCAAAGCGGGATTTGCAAGGTGTATTAGTCTTTCCAATTCAGTTCATATTAATACTTTCTTTTGTACAAGGATACTTCAAAGATCTAGTACTTAAATGAGAGTACAGCGTATGTTTGATCTTTGAAAAATTGTGTGACACCATTTTTCAAATTTGTGACACTTTACACTATTTTTGATCTCCTAAGTGAGTCCAGAGCCTATACGTGCTATTTAAATGTACACGTCTGCTGAGTTTTCATAGAAATGTTAAATAGAAACCTTTAAACCTTCACTCAATATCTTAAATACTTTAATAATAATGTTTCTATATAAACTTGTTTCTTACAAAAGGATTATTTTCAATCATCACTACATATTTATAATCTATTATTTATAATTGTTTACAAACAAATTAACGACAATGAATATTTAGGCAATGCGCGTCACATCCGTTTCACTTGACACAGTCCTGGAATATAAAAAGGCAGATCTACCCCTCACATGTTTTTTCTCTCTCTAAAGCCAATTTCAGTGCTTCCCATAGGGTTATCGGTCCATTTCTATATGTCGATACCCTAGTCTGGGTCTAGCTTGAATTTTGCAGTGGTTCGAGCTTGGGCCCAGCTAGTGTCATAGTTCCTAAAATTGATAACAGATGGCGTGGTATTATTCTCTTTGTTTACATATTACTTGCAAGTTTCAGGTGTAAAACTTTACAAAGTGGCAAATTTTGTAAAAATATATATTCTTCAAGTCTCTTGAAAGAAAATTTGAGATATATTTTTAGCCAAACGTAATTTATGAATTTTGAGCAATTGAGTGATTGAAATTAGTGTTGATGGTGGTGATTGATGATGGTCGATGAAGGAAATATAAGTCATTATTGAAATTAAGTTCATAAAAATGCCTAAAATGAAAGCACTCTAAGAGTCAGGAGCCATCCAGCAATCGGCAGTATCTCATATTTACTTGGTGAAAGTGCGAGTAAGTACTTATATTAATTATAAATAATCTTTTCATATATTACGGATGTAATGCCGAGGAGGGGAACTGTGAGATTGGAAAGCCGAGAAGAAGGTGAAACACAATGAAACTACGATCCTTCAGGAAGACAAAAACATTTATTACCACTTATAGTCGGTAGACCACCAGTCCGTGGCAGAAGGAAGGTGGTCGAACGTAGAGAGTATGGGTGGTAGAGCAACAAAGTGGCGGAGATCCTGTACGGAGGTGATCCTGCTTCCTGGAGTCCGAACGGGGCTGGGAGGCGTGATGAGGGCACTGAGCACAAGAACTTTCCAGAATTAGCGTTAAGAGAGGCGGACGAGCCAAGACTGATCCGCTACCGAGCGGTGGCTCGGGACTTCGGGTCCCCTCGGGGGATTCCGTTCCGACTCGTGTGCGGTCCGGCAACCCTTTTGTGCAGGGTCGTACTGAGTCCCGCATTATGGTCACAGTTACGTTACACATATTAAGATTGCAGGTGACTTCTAACCTCAAATTGAGAACACTTTTTTGCCGAATTATGAAATGTAAATGTGTTGTCAGTTTATGAAATGATGTTTAAAACTTTAAATCATAAAACAAATATGACGGACGTAAATTTAAAAATGATTGTTTCAAGATGATGATGATGCAGATGACAAGGAAGAATCAGAACCCGGCGAGATAATCAATGAAATACCACAATTTGGATTTTTGAACCACAATTTGAAAAACTAATAAATATGTTGATTCATTTGTCAACTTTAAATTTGAATAAAAAATATTTCTGCCTGATTTCGACTTTTAATCAACAAAATAATTTATGGCTAGGAATCGATAATAAACTAGGGCCAAGCCTGGGCAAAGATGGGTGATCAAGCCTGGTAATGCAACCCGGCCCCGGTCACATTTGGCGTCTCATTCGAGTTTGGCCCAAGCTAGATTCCCAGGGCCAACAAAAGCGAAAGGAGAGTTGTTAAATTTTCTCTACCAAACGAATATATATTATTTTTGCTTATTTATATTCCAGATTTAAATGCAATCACATTTATTTATTTGAGGTGTCGAAATTAATTATTTAAACCGTGGTTTTGATACTCATTTGAAACATTGCTTTTCTTTAATTAATAATCACGATTTACCTTCAAATTTCAACTATGTTTGTCGAAACTTGATTTTGTGCTTTGCAAAATTTAATGACTTACTAGATGAGCTCCAGTTTGAAAACAGGTTGAAGATCCAGGTCAGCTTCTTCCTTCACAAAGCACATTAACACTTAAAATGATTTACATAAACACAGATTTAACTTCATGACAAATAGGTCAGCATTATAGCAGAACCCTGAGGAGTTGATGTTTAATCTCTCACGTAGAAACGGGTTAAAAAAGATCCTTTTCCTTAGTTCCATATAAGTGACACATTTTCACTGACGCAATGAGAAGTTTTTGGAAAAGTGGCAAATGTTACCTTCAATAGAATTAATGTAATAAAGTCAGCATTAAGCAGAACCCAAAGGAGTTGATTCTTGAGTTCCCATGCGAGAAACGCAGAGCTCGAAGCAGAGAGAATCTTCCTGCATCAATCGTCGCATC
The DNA here is from genome assembly GCA_932178445.1 of Andricus quercusramuli. Classification (NCBI taxonomy): domain Eukaryota; kingdom Metazoa; phylum Arthropoda; class Insecta; order Hymenoptera; family Cynipidae; genus Andricus; species Andricus quercusramuli. Next base: position 107,800 of record CAKNXH010059648.1, on the reverse strand, counting down.
GAATGGGTCTCTCCATTCATCATTCGTCAGACCCATTTACCCCTCCTTTCATTTACGGATGCGCAGGCAATTATCGATTTTTCTTCGATTCACACTCGTCTCACAACTAGATAGTATGAGTTCTAGATGCTCAAGGTGCGCACGACATGCTCTGCAGCTATCATCGGGAATGTCTTGGCTCAAAATGTGGCAACGGTATGCTAAAGTGAAAATAAAACCGTCTTGCCAAACTGAAGCCCTCCGTGCCGTAGGATGGGACATTTATATCTGCATCCAAGAGTATCCTTCATAGATTTCACAACCTTCAAGTTAACCTTGACGCATTTCTTTAACCCAAACTCCGTTCCAATCTCTTGCGTGTACTCTTTAACAATTTCTAGAGCTAGATATAGTTTCTTTTGATTTTTAGCATAGATCTTAAGATCATCCATGTAAAATGCATGAGTGACCTTATGCTTTCGGTTTCCAGGTTTGCCACAGAGGTACCCTTCGGAATGGCGGAGTGCGAGAGATAGTGGCAATAATGTGTGGCAAAAGAGGAGAGGGCTCATGGTGTCGCCCTGAAACACACTTCTCTGAAAGGTGATACTGTTAGTGATCACACGATGTTTTCCAGATGAGATAGTAAATCTGGTTTTCCAAAGCGGCATTAATCTCTCTATGCACCTCACAATGTGTGGATTAACCTCTAGGCTTTCCAACAGACAGGTTATAAGTCTATGGGAGGTCAAATCGAAAACTTTCCGATAATCAATCCAGGCCATCGATAGGGATAGCTGATAGGATGTTGCATCTTTACAGACACATCTATCGATGAGCAGGTTCTCCCGACATCCTGCTACGCCTTTCTTTAAACCGCGTTGTTCATACATCTCTCGCCACACAGGTTCAATTGTGCGAACAATCTTATCATTTAGGATAGCTGTGAAGATCCTATACAGCGTGTTCAGACAAGTTATTCGCCTGTAATTCTTAGGGTCAGCTAAGCTGCCCGCCTTCGGTAGGAGCACTGTGCGCCAATTTATTCTCTTGACATCTCAGGACCCCAGGACAATTTTTACCGTTAATCTTCTGGTTTTTACTTCTAGATTTATTTTCATTTTCGTTTCTCTGACGCATAAATACTTGAGAGCAACACTCCTCATTAATTAATTAGATTTTATTTATAGATTTATCTGCATCGAATTTTCCCTCTCGTGAATATAGTTCATGAGAAATCGGATTGCTCGACAATTTACAGTGTCCTATTCAAGAAATTGGCCCCGCGTATGCATGTCGGTTCCAATCTTGAGAGGACGATCAACCTGAAACAAATTGGATGATTAGCAAAGAGAATATTAAAAGAAACTTTATCTGTTAACTGAGATTCCCAATTTGCATTGAAAGAAATTTCGCTCTTTTCAATTTTTAACCCTTTAATTTTAAATTAGTTTTCAACGAAGAATTTTCTATCAATATAATTATCCTGAAGCTCTGGATCTACGATAGCTCTTAATTGAATTGTTCTCGTTTTAGGAATATTCCCTCAAAAATCAAGACTATTAAAAGAGATTTTGGGGTTACAGATGCGAAGTTCGAATTGCCACCATTTTGTCAATTATTTTTCGATTCCGGCCTTCAGGATTTCAGACTACCAATCATGCCTGAATGGGCCATTGTTCAATTTGCATTATTATCGAGCGTATTATTTTAGTCTCGTAAATCAATTTGCCTCCGCGTGTTCTAGTATTGCGCTCGTTTTGAAATTAAGAATTCCTAATAATTTTCCCTCCTGTGACAAGAACTGAGGATTATATTAGCTGTGAGTTTATGAAATCTGACGCTATTCCGTGCAAAATTGAGTGCAAGTTTTGTTATCCGGAATATTTCCTCATTTTCCTATGCCTTTTATATTTTTATTAAAGTTACACCTTATTCAACCATGGAAATTCTAGTGTTTTCAGAATAAAAATTCAATAAGAAAGAGTTTTTAATTTCTAGAAGTCTGTCTTGTTCTGACTTCTAAGAATTCATGACCTTATTTTGCGAATTTTACTAATTCCTACAGGCATTGTGAATTCTTACGTCGAAGTTCCTGCTCAATCGATGATAATTTTACGGGTTTAAACAACTCCCTTATTTTCACTAGTTGAGCTCCCGAATGAAAACGGGTTGGAAAACTAGTGAGAAGCTTGTTGGAGCTGTCAAATTCATCACCAAAGATTGACTGAGATTTAACATCTGATACTCCTTATTGCCAATTTGAATACAATGTTTCAGAGCAATTTGCTAGCATCCTTGAGCTCCCGTATGGAAACAGTTGAAGAAGGATGAACGATCTCAAGATCTCTAGCTTTGCTCTTACACATTGTGTCACTAACACTTCAAAGATGGGCAGACTTCTAAAAGCTTATTATAAAAAAAAAAGATTTGTTTTTCCTAATCTGGAAACATGAGAAAGAATGTTGCGTTTTCCTCCGTTCTCCTTGAGCTAGTACCTGCGTAATCCTAATCGCGACTTCTTTTGGTGAGTGTCGAAAATCCTAGATCGAATGCTATCCGGAGAAACAAACGCTCAGTACAGTGTTCCCTTGAACCATTGAGCGCAGACTGGCGATTCTAGTGATCCTTGGTAATCACGAAGGTCCCGTCGTCGCAGGTCCTCTTATCCCCTCTTATCGTATAGGTTGCGTACGCAACAGCACCTGTTTCGTATAGCGGTGCATATTACCTATATAATTCTTTCGCCCAGGAATTCGAAAGTCACCCAGTAGCGTACTTTTTTTCTGTTTCACCCGCTTTTTAGTGTTATTCATAGATATGAAATATTTATTATATACTTGAACGTTTCAATGCCCCCCTACACGAAGAAATATTTCGAATTTTTGAAGAATTTATTCGTTTAATAAAAAAGAAATGTTTGCTTTTGCATATTTCATTTTATATCTAATTTTTATCATTATTGATGTGTAAGTATTAAAAATTATCAACAGTGTGTGAGTAAGTAACGAGATTTAAACTACTGTTAATGCTCTGGGCATTAGTGCCCCCCTAAATGGATACCACGAGTGAAAAATGTTGTTCGTTTTAAAAATTTTTGAAAAGTATGGGTTGACTATGTCCCCTAAACGAATGGATACAAAAAGGAATTTTGAAAACATTCGTTTATTATTAATCGCGCGCTTCTTTTGTTGGTTAGTTTTCCCGATCCTGTTGAATCAATGTTGACCTTTAGGTAATTTTTCCAGGTCATTCAGAGGTCACAAACCCCAAACTCACAAAACCCAAGATAAGAAACATTATGTTGTACCGCCAGCATTAGCATTACCCGATACTCACCACGAGGAGGCTGCTTGGTCGGATTATGAATATCATTTAGCCCTGAAAAGGGCTAGTTTCGTGTAAACTGACTCAATCCATGAGATGTTCAAAAGTTGCACCATTTATTTGTTGATAAAGTTCGATTCGTCGATGGAAATGTCTTATGGTGTTTAATAATACTTCACGTGGAATGTTCAAGCACGCTGTCTTAATTCTTCCAATCATGTTTTCTCTCGTAGTAGGTCTTGTACGGTAAACTATATCTCGTAGATAACCCCACGAATAGAAATCCGGTGACGCAAGGTCAGGCGACCTTGGCGGCCATTCAATGGGGCCTCCTCTACCTATTCACTGACCTGGAAGAATTTCATTTAGAAAATCTCTAACGAGAAGAGCGTAATGTGGGGCCGCGCCATCCTGTTGTAGCCACACCAAACAGTTACACTCCAGCGATGTTGATTGTCAATCTCTTGCATCCAATGAGGATTTACCGGAGACCAATAATGAGAATTATGTCGATTTAATACTCCAGTACTTTTAAACGTAGCCTCGTCACTGAAGAGGACGTAATTGAAAAAATTATTGTCATTATTAATTTGTTGTATTGCCCACTCACAAGATCTCATCCTGCGAAGATGATCTTCTTCAACTAAAGCTTGGTTTAGAGTTACGTGATATGGATGAGACTCTGCAGACCGTAAATATCTACCTGCAGCAGCTCTAGGAACACCCACATTTCTTTCAATTTCTCGTAAACTTATGTGGAGATCTGAATGAACCATGGCCAGTACAGCAATAAATCGAGGATTATTTTGATGATCTTGTTCATTTCATCTTCTCCTTAATCGGAGAAAATTTTCTCGATGACTACGAATCTCAATATAACGTATTACACCATGATTAGGATGTTGTCGGTCAGGAAATCGATCACGGTATAATGCAGCTGCTCTTCGGTAATTTCGTTGACATTCACCTAAAACGAGCAGAATGTCAACAACTTCGTTAAAAGTTTAGTAGTAAATTCTATTCCCTTTAAAGTGCTTGACAAACAAATTACGATTGCTGCGATCGTTTTCTGTTCACGGATCTTTCTGAAAACAGCAGCAATCGTCATTTGTTTGTCAAGCACCCCAGAGGCAATAGAATTTACTACGATCACGTCCTACGAGTATTAAATTTGGTTTATCAAGTGAAATTATCCACATTTCTTCACTTAAGAAATTATACATGTATCTCTTTGTCTTATAAACTTGTTAACTGTAATTTTCATATGTTAAAAGTCGTTTTTGGAAGAAACTTATCCCATTTGTTTTTTTATTTAGTTTTTCACATCGTATGTTTCGTTATCAATCTTGAATTAACTTTAAAAGTAATCATTTCAAGAAAATGGCGGACTATACTTCTAACGAAATTGTTGACATTCTGCTCGTTTTAGGTGAATGTCAACATAATTACCGAAGAGCAGCTGCATTATATCGAGAACGATTTCCTGACCGACAACATCCTAATCATGGTGTAATACGTAATATTGAGATTCTTAGTCGTCGAGGAAATTTTCTTCGAATAAGGAAAAGACGAAATGAACGAGGTCATCAAAATAATCCTCGATTTATTGCTGTACTAGCCATGGTTAATTCAGATCCCCACATAAGTTTACGGGAAATTGAAAGAAATGTGGGTGTTGCTAGAGCTACTGCAAGTAGATATTTACGGTCTGGAGGGTCTCATCCATATGACATAACTCTAAACCAAGCTTTAGTTGAAGAAGATCATCTTCGCAGGATGAGACTTTGTGAGTGGGCAATACAACGAATTAATAATGACAATTATTTTTTTCAATTACGTCCTCTTCAGTGACGAGGCTACGTTTAAAAGTACTGAAGTATTAAATCGACATAACTCTCATTATTGGTCTCCGGTAAATCCTCATTGGATGCAAGAGATTGACAATTCACATCGCTGGAGTGTAACTGTTTGGTGTGGTATCATTAATGGATATTTAGTAGATCCATATTTTTTTCATCGCAATGTCGCTAGGAATCGTTATTTACTGTGACTCCGAGATGAACTTCCAATTTTACTTGAAAACGTTGACCTATTGACACGAGCGAGAATGTGGCTACAACAGGATGGCGCGGCCCCACATTACGCTCTTATCGTTAGAGATTTTCTAAATGAAATTTTTCCAGGTGAGTGGACAGATAGAAGAGGCCCCGTTGAATGGCCGCCAAGGTCGCCTGACCTTGCGTCACCCGATTTTTATTTGTGGGGTTATCTACGAGATATAGTTTACCGTACGAGACCTACTACGAGAGAAAACATGATTGAAAGAATTAAGACAGCGTGCTTGAACATTCCACGTGAAGTATTATTAAACACCATAAGATATTTCCATCGACGAATAGAACTTCGTCAACAAATAAATGGTGCAACTTTTGAACATCTCATGGGTTGAGTAAGTTTACACGAAAGCAGCCCTTTTCAGGGCTAAATGATACTCATAATCCGACTAAGCAACCTCCTCGTGGTGAGTATCGGGTTAAGCGACTGCTGGCGGTACAACATAATGTTTCTTATCTTAGGTTCTGTGGGCTTGGGGTTTGTGGCCTTTGAATGACCTGGAAAAATGACCCTAAGGTCAACATTCTGAGGACGTTGTCACACTTGAGGTATCTGCACAATGTTCATGCCGCCAGGCAGCTTATATAAACAGCTACCAGGCAGTTTTTTAGCATTTGACCTTGAAATGAACTTATCAAGGTCACGAAAAAAATGTTAAAATATCATTTCAGACGTAAGATTTCCCACTCTTTCCGCATCCAGTGTCAAAAATAGGGATTCCCATTTAAAAAAACAGAGTTGACCTTGAAAAAACTTTCAAGGTCAATTTTGAGGTCATCATCAGATGTCCTTCTGCAAACCCAATAACTTTTGTCTGGAACATATTTCCCGAAAAGGTCAAATTTATAAGTTATCTACGTGGATTGATTAAAATGGGACACCTGGTACAAATAATAATTATATATGCATTTAAATGCATACTTAAGGTACAGCTCATTGCGTTCCATTGATGGAATAGCTGTAATACGTAATTGACAAGATCTCGAAAACAGGATCAGCTAGGATTTCAATGCGAACAGATTTTTGATACATATTCGTGCCCGAATATCATCATAAAACGCTATTAAAACATTATTCTCTTTCTGCTTCGCTCAGTTAAAGTTATTAGAAGGAAAGTACGAGACACACACAGAGAGAGAGAGAGAGAGAGAGAGTAGGATGGGAAAAGATAGACGAACTATAGTGTGTCACTATGGCGAGAAAAATTGCATTCCTCGTCACTTGTCCACAACGACATATCACCATACAAGTTCAAGGTAGCAGTGAATAAGTGTTGGACAGTTGTCTCGTCATCGTGATACATTACAATAAAAGATTGAAATAAATTAAAATAATGGAGATTTCTAACGAATAATTCCTTAATTAAATAAATGTTCGTGTCGCATTATGGTGAGACTAATTCCCCACTACTGCTCCATTACTGCAAGGTCATGGTCATTCAATGACCGTGGTCACTATGGCGAATACTCAGTGGTGGGGAAGTGGTGGGGAGTTGTCGTCTCGCCATAGTGCCTCACTAACTACTCACATTTTTTTCTTATCTTGTATACTTTTTCCGAAAAATTGAATTTTTTATTTTTAATAGTATTTTTCACATATAAAACAAAAAATATGTAACTTATCAAAAAATAGTATCAACAAAATATAAACGATTTCGCTCATTAACATTTTTTCGTATCTTGTATAGTTTTGCCGAAAAATTGAATTTTTTATTTTTAATATCATTTTTCACAAATAAAACGAAAAATATGTAACTTATCAAGGAATAGTATCCAAAAAATTGGTTTATCTTTTTAATGCATACAATTCAGCTTCTGAACATTTTTTTGTATCATGTATAGTTTTGCCGAAAAATGGATTTGTTTTATCTTTAACAGCATTTTTCACGGTTAAAACGAAAAATATGTAACTTATCAAAAAATGGTTCCAACAAAATTTGTCCATCTTTTTGATATGAACAATTTTACGCCATAAAAACTTGTGCCAAAGCTCAATCCAGTCTGATCAGTCTTTCGAAATTTATCGTGCCTACAAACAGAGAGTTTATGCCCGTGATTTTCTGTTTTGCCAATTTTGCGTGTTGAAAACTTTTGTGACATTTTTACCCGTAAGTTTTATTTGGAACATTTTTACGCGTGAAATGTTTTTTTTTACATTTTTGCTCGTAACGAAACTATGGAACGTTTTAGCTCTCGGCGCCGGCGTGTCAGCTGTAAAGATCTTATGCAGTGTGTTCAAACAAAATATTGGCCTGTAATTCTCTGGTCATGCGGGCCAAATGTTGGTGTGTAAAAGTGAACTTCTTCCACCAGAAGTTCTTGATACAATCTGGTACAGCAGTGGAAAAGTTCTTCGTGCCTCCAAATGCTTTTTTCACCTCTTCGGCAGTGATTGATGGACATTCTTTCTCAGATTGTATGAGGTTGTCGCAAAAATCCTTGAAGCGGATGATATTGTCAGTATTTTCTTTCGACTCTAGTGTTTTTGGGACCTTGTACATTAGGGTGGAGCGAAAAAATAAAAAGTCGGCTTTTCGAAACAGCCGAGTGCGGAAAAGTTGTGGACCGATGTACCTAAGAACATATTAAAATTTCAGCCTGATCGAATAATATCTTCTGCCTCCGAAAACTCCTCAAAAATGTGATATTTTAACAAAAAATTGCATTTTTTGCTGAAAAATGTTAAGTGCAAGATAGTAACACACGTGCCTGGCAAGAGTGGAACAACAAGACAAGCAACAGTGGAGCAACTGACAGAAGACTATTCGGAGAACGACAGTCTGTTTTGGTAAAGATATTCTCGGTTACGATTTGTTGTCTATTCAGTAAGACTAAAACTTTATTCCTACGCTGCTTGAACTCATCCTTCCCAGTCCTTGCTGCCCCCTCCCCACTCCCACTCCTTGCTGCCACGCCGCGGCGCCGGTCCGGCGGCTTCATTCGTTGCGTGCGTTGGTTCTGTTGAGACACGTCGAAACCTGTCGGGACAAAGCTAAAGCATGAAGCTTTATGTAGTGTAGCGGGTGGCATCCTATTTCGTTTGTGATATTCGCTGCCTTTACGGAGTTTAACGGCTATCGTTGTTCTTCTATGTAATAGTCTTTTTGTTAGACCACGTTGTCTTCCTAGTGTATTCTGTCTCATTTGTTTATATTGGGCTTAGAGTACACGTTTTGTTCCTAAAATTCTTCATTTGGCGCATTTGTCATATTCTTGTTGCTGTATCTTTCTCCTTCATACTTCTGTTCAATCTGGTGTTGCTAACTGGTGCCAGGTGTAATTTCCTTCGCTTCTCTGCATTTATTCATAGTGGCAATGGCAACTTCGTCGAAGTTTAAAAGTCGTTCGACGTTCAACTGCCCTACGTTTGGTGGTCCAAAAGAACTGTCTTCTTTTAAACTTCCCACGTATGAAGATGTTATCAAAGACTGTGCTTTAAAAAGGCAACGTTTAGCTCCCGAAAAGGGAAACAAAGATCCCTTGTTTTCTGACATTGCTGAGAACATAGCCAAGGAGATTATTTCCGTGTACGAAAAAGCATCAATACCACATGGTACGCACGAAAGAGTTGTACAAATGTTAAAGGTTTGTCATGAAAAATATAAAACCATCATGAAGTCACATAGCAGACTTCAGATCTGCAATAAAGTTGCCAAAACTATTGAAAGTTTTAAATTACATGCGCAAACAAGCCTTTTCGACATATGCTGTTGCAAATGTTCCAACCTTCCTTTATGCTCTTGTACCAAAGAGAGAAAAGTTCCACAGAGAGAACACGCGTTTCTTATTGATCAGAGAACAGTCCGAAAAATGGTCATCGGTACTCTTGACAAAGAAGCAACCGCTGTTCTTCAAAAGAGGAAGGCTAGGAAAGCACAGGAAGCTGCCCGACCTCTAAAGTTGCCAGATGGTACTTCCAGAGGCAGGGAAGTAGATTTGCCAGCCGATGAGAATAGCAATCATAGTAGTATTGAGTGTCTGACCAAGAGTGATACTAACAATGATGATTTCTCCCCATCGACTTCAAAAGGGCAGCAACTTTCTTCCTCTCAAAATCGTTTAGTTCTTTCTAAAACAGCTCTAGTCAGCGATAGGTACGGCTTGTCGGACATATCTGTCGCTGCCATAGCCTCAGCTGTCTTGCAGGATGTTGGTTTGGTGTCCGAGAATAATTTTACAAACGTCATTGATAGAAATAAGGTTAGGCGGGAACGTTTAAGGATGAGGAGAGAAATGAGAGAGATCCATGCTGAGAGTATTGAAACACTTTTGTTGGGGTTGTATTTTGACAGGCGCAAAGACAAAACCCTTATCTTAGTAGAAGAGGGAAACAAACAATACCACAGATGTATCCAAGAGGAACATATCACTATTGTACGAGAGCTAGGATCATTATACTGGGGACATATTACTCCTACTTCAAGCAAAGCCGTCTCGATCTCCATGGGCCTGATTGAATTTCTCGAGGCTAAGACCGACAACATAGACATTGACAATATTTCAGCTATCGGTGCAGACGGAACTAATACAAATACAGCACAGGTACAGGACTTCGCCCGTAGTTGAATTCCGACCAATCTCCTCAAACGTTCAAAACTTAACTTTAAATGATCTCAGTACCGATCAACAAGACATCCTCAAAATGATCCGTGCCGTCGAAATTGGAATTTGCCCCGAGGACCTGGCCAAACGCGATCCAGGCCCTATTTCTCATTCGCGATGGCTCACTACAGCCAACAGAATTCTTCGAATGTACGTAGGTACATCAAATCCATCCCCAGAGCTGGTATCTCTTGTGAATTATGTCATGACAGTATATGGCCCTGTTTGGTTTCTAATCAAAAGCGACCCATCTTGCACGAAAGGTGCCAGGCATGTGTGGTCTCTGATTCGATACTCGCGGTTTCTCCCTGAAGACCAGAGGAAAGTTGCCACCCAGAAAACTTGCTGCTTGCGATGATCTCTGACGAGAGGCCGCATGTCAGAGAGCTTGCAAAACTTCGCATTTTAAAATACAGAATGTCTGAAATACAAGATGGGACCATTAGGCCTAGGTCGTTTAGAGTACCTAAGATTAATTTTGATGCACCTGATTACATTAATCTGATATCTTGGACTGGGACCTCCATCACTGAGCCGCCTCTGTTGGCAGACATGCCGATAGATTATTTGATTGACATAGTGACAACCGGCTTAGTCACTAAATATCTTGACCCCCTGCTTCCATGCCACACGCAAGCTGTGGAAAGATGCGTCCAGGTTGTCACGGATGCAGCCACTCATGGTTGTGGGGAGGAACAGCGACATGGTTTGATACTCGCGAAATTGACTTCGCAGTCACAAATGCCGATTTGGAACACAAAGAACCAATACAGGTGCTAAACAGGATATTTATGAGTACTCGTGATACCGAAACGGTATGTTATTACAATGCCATTCAACGGCATTTCAATTTCACTGTTTTCAGAATCCGTGTTAACAATTGTTAACTCACACTATGCTAATGGGTGATAGGTTGGGTGCATGGTGTGGGAGGAACTCGGAGTACAGCCACCTTCACGTGGTGAGTTCTGAGTCACTGAATCTTCGAATTCTGTGAGCCGAGAGCTGTGCAAATGTAATACTAGAAATGACTAATGAAAATGGTAAAATCCTTTCTTAGCTTATAATATGGTCTCATTTGGGCTGGGCAACACATTAAATATAGCATACTAGACTTGCCCAAACGTAATATACAGGTAGTTTTACCACGAAAAACATTGTTTAACATAAAAATGTACTTATACATATAGTTTATAAGTTTTATAACCACTTAACGTGTACGTCGGTCCACAACTTTTCCGCAGTCGGCTGTTTCGAAAAGCCGACTTTTTAGGTCTCTTTTAAGGTCTTGATACCTCTCCTCTTTTTCTTTCTCCTCTGCAGTGATGTTGTATTCAGACGGAGCCGAGAATTCGATCACGAATATCGTTCGTTTCTCGAAGTCTTGGAGAACAATGTCAGGCCTCGAGTGCGCAACGGAGACTGCTGCCCGAAAATCGTAGTTCCAGAAAATCTGGCACTTCTCGTTTCGGACAATTGACTCTATATCCCTTGGAGCGTTCGGCAGGGCAGGGTCGCGACCAACACCGTAAGAGCGAAAAAGGTGGTAATAAAGTACACTTAGGGCCGCATTATGTCTATAGATATACGTTGTTCCTGCGTGGGTCGGACACCCCGACAGTATGTGTTGTAGGTACTCAGCGTGTGCATGAAACGCTCTGTACCTATCACTGGGAACTTCTTGACACAAAATGCGGGCGCGGTATGCTAAGGTAGAGATTACACCGTCCTGGCATGCGAAAATAAAGCCCTCTGTACCTGAATTGAGCTCTGATGATTTGAGGAAAGCAAAAGTTTGCTCCTTTGACAAGGACTGTTTTTCTACATTTCTGTGAAAGTTTCCGTGCATATGCTTGTCGAGTAGCTCTTGGTGAAATTTTCTAACCTCTGCTTTCTCTACTTCGGCTTCTAGACGTGAAGCATCTAGATGGAGTAATGCACTTTCCTGACTTCTGATGTTGAAATTCAGGCCAAGGGTCTCGGCAGCTTGCTCCGCGGCTTTCTAAAGGAACGCTCCTTCGCCAATCATCTCGTTGTTTCTGACCATCTTTAGGAGAGGATCTCTGCCATTCGCAACGATGTAAGCTGTACTTTAAACAATTCGGTTATGAAGACATTGGAGATTCAGAAGTCCGCGTCCACCTTGACGGCGTGAAATGTATAATCGCGGAACTGACGAATTGATATGCAAGCTTTTATGCATATGCATGATCTTACGCGTAGTGACATCGAGGGCCTTAAGCTCGTTCTTCGTCCATTGAATCACCCCAAACGAGTAGAGTGGAACCGGGACGGCAAGCATGTTAGTCGCAGATACCTTGTTCAACGCCGACAGATTGGAAGACCAAATCTGTCGAAGAAGATGCTTGCATCTGCTTCGGCGAGACTCCTTCACTGATGTTACATCTTGAATGCGGCTTTGAGGCACGCCCAGGTATGTACAGGTCTCTCCAGTGTTAAGATGTCTAATAACACTTATATCCACAAGCTCAGGGTCCTTGGGAACACCAGTAATCTTTCCTTTCTTCAAATGAATTTTGGCACACTTGTCCAAACCAAATTCCATCCCAATCTCTCCTGTGTAGTTCTTGGCGATATTTAAAGCAGTTTGAAGTTTGCTTTTACCAGCGGCATAGATCTTCAGGTCATCCATATAGAATACATGAGTGACCTTATGCTCACGCTGATTAGTGTCGCCACAGAGGTATCCAGGAGAATTTCGTAGTGCGAGAGATAGAGGCAGAAGTGTGATGCAAAAAAGAAAAGGGCTCATACTATCCCCTTGAAAGACGCCCCTCTGGAAGGTGACCCTGTTCGTCGTCAGACGATGATTCCTAGATGAGATGGTAAATCTAGTTTACCAATGAGGCATCAATCTCTCTATGCATCTCACTATGTGTGGATGTACCTTCAAACTTTCCAACAGATAGAAGATAAGTCTATGAGAGGTTGAATCGAAAGCTTTCCGGTAGTCAATCCAGGCCATTGACAGGACGCGCTGATGGGCGGCAGCGTCTTTACAGACACACCTGTCAATTAGGAGGTTCTCTCGACAGCCTGCTACACCTTTTTTCGAGCCTCGTTGTTCGTACATCTCTCGCCATACAAGCTCAATTCGTCGAACGATCCTGTTGTTTAGGACAGCTGTAAAGATCTTATACAGTGTGTTTGAACAAGTTATTGGCCTGTAATTCTCTAGTCTGGATAAGTTGCCTTTTTTCGGTAGGAGTATGGTGCGTCCTAACACCATCCACTTCGGAATGGGTGTCTCCGATTTCAAATATGAGGTGAATATGCTGTCGCAAAACTCCTTGAAGCGGATGATATTGTCAGTATCTTCTTTCAACTCTAGTGTTTTCGGGATCTTGTACACCTCTCTCCAAAAAGTCTCTACCTCCTTGGGCTTGGGTGGATTTTTTACAAAAACAGGGGGATCACTCCCTCTTCTGTATCCTACTCCTTGTGTCAGATAACAGCCTTATTTTGTCAACAATATGCCGCTTGATTGTCAGCAGCTTTGACTTGTTCAGTGTGTGATTCAAGGTCCTTAGTTCTTGGGCGAACTTTCGAACCCTTTCCATGAACGGTCTACCAGATGTTATGTAGTCAATCACACATTGAACACGGGACGCATTCTGTCTTGCCCATCCAATTTTCTTGTTCAGTTGATGCAAGCGTCGTCTGGTCTTCTGATCCATCGTCGGTTTCAGCCTTCGATTTGAATCAGCCAAAGCTGTCGCAGCACCATAAACTGAGCAATTGATGATCCAGAGGTCGGACTCTTGCGAGGTATCTCCACGAAGGGAGGCATCCATTTCAGCCAGATCTTGGGGCTTAAGAGGAACTTGCATGTTGATGTTCCTCCTTGTACTGAAATTGAGATCATCTTCCAGAAGGTGACTGCTTTCTGCGGTTGGTCTTAATGTCGTTTCATCTTCGTCTGCAGCTTGTTCACGCAGCGGTTGAGGGAGCGCTCCGCGTACATATCCATTTTTCCGGAGGTAGTCGGCTTGATTTCGCAAAGACTGATGCGAAACGTATTGAAGCTCTGGGTGTTTCTGGCACCACAGAGTATGCATACGCGCCATAAAGCCTCCGCGAACAGGGATGATACTGGCATCGTAGCAGTCTAGCACGTCATTCTTGAGTTGATCCGTCCACTGAATGTGGGCGTTTCGCCGGTTCGTCGTCGTGTTTCCATCTGAATTATTTTTAGCACCCCGAACTCTAGGGTCATCGGCATTGTTTGCCGATCCACTGTCGGGTGCTCTGCGCGTTCGATCGTTTTGAACCGCATCTACAACATCTTGGTGGTTTGTTGGTTTCATTCTTGTTCCCACGAGCAGCTAGGGAAAGGGTTTGTCAATCCTTGTGGAGCCCCGCGTGCAAGGATAAGGCTGATACTCTGAGACGTCGCCCGGTATCCCAGAGTCACCGTTGAAGACACCTCACCCGGGTGCCATGCAGCTTTCGGCACGGTTCTCACACCTTCGCTTAGGGGTTATTCCTTCGGGACCATCCCTGGACAATTGTCCACGACTGCTTATTAATTATTGTAACCATATTCAGCAGAAACCCTTGGTACGGGGACCCTCTATCCGCAACCCGAGGACGCGTTCGGTGGCTTTGTCATAAGCCCTTCGGTTCTATTCCAAGGGAATCGAAACCGAAACTTTCTACTTCTACTTTATGTATACTTTAATATTCTCTTAGCAGGAAATACCTGCCAAGTGCTTAATTCTCATGCATCATTTTTTGCATGTGCCATTAATCTCTTAGCTCATCAAAGGGCTAAAAGCCCTTCTCTCACAGTCAATCGTGTACGACCATGTGCATCAATCTCTTGGCTCATGAAGTACCAAGTGCCTGCCAGACTAAAGTAAGTCCATAACATGGAATCGAAACAACTATCCGGTGTATTTCGATCTACGATTCATCTTTGCTGCTTATTAGTTTTACAAGTTTATCCGCTAGTCTCTTTAAGTAATTCCCATTGGCTGTTCGCACTTCTACCACCCGCACTCGATTATCTTGCCCTGGAAATATCTTCACTACTACGCCCTTAATCCATGCATTTCTTTGAACTCTATTGTCAATCACCAGGGTAACATCTCCTATTTTTAATTGATCGGTTTCCGCAGTCTATTTTTTTCTGGGCAATAGTGTTGAAAGATATTCCCTGAGCCATCGTCTCCAAAATGAATCCGCAAAATATTAAGCGATTTCCCACTGTTTTCGCGGACATTTGCTTTGCTCGTCGTACCTTTGAAACACAGCGCTTCCAGAGAAGGATCCCAATAGAAAGTAATTTGGAGTTAATGCTTCTTGGTCTCGTGGATCCAAGGAAACGTGTGTTAAGGGACGTGAATTTACATTATGTTCAACCTCTGTTAACAATGTGTTGAGGACTTCCTCCTTCGGAGCTTGTTCATTTAACACGATGCGTAACGCTGTTTTTACAGAACGTACTAGTCTTTCCCATACTCCTCCCATATGGGGAGCAGATGGAGGAATGAAGTGCCATTGTATCCGATTTTTGATCGCAAAGTGTTGTTGAACCTCTGGATCTAACTTTTGTAAAGCTTTTTTTAGCTCGTTGTCTGCACCTCTGAAATTTGTACCGTTATCCGAATAAATAGAAACCGGCTGACCTCTTCTTGTGGACATGCGGCGAATGGCCATTATTGCTGAGTCTGTACTTAAACTATTTGTTAATTCGAGGTGAATTGCCCTAGTAGTCATGCACGTAAATAGTGCACCCCATCTCTTCTCGCGACGCCGCCCGATTCTAACCCACATAGGACCGAAATAGTCTAAACCGGTGTGGCTGAAGGGTCGTTCTTGATACGCAAGCCTCGCAGGAGGTAGTTTTCCCATTAAAGGATTTGAAGGATTTTCCTTTTTTATACGACAAAAAATACATCTTGCCGAAGTGGTTTGTAAAGAGTTTCTAAGGTTGAGAATCCAATATTTCTGTCGTATCTCGTTTAGAACTAGGTTTCTACTCGCGTGCTTGGATTTTTCGTGATAATCCTTCAACATTAATCTAGTAACCGGATGTTTTCCGTCCAATATTACGGGACAATTGCTGAAGGCAACGTTATCGATGTTGTGAACCCTGCCTTGTACTTTCATAAGACCGTCTGTGTCGATTTTTGGCATTAATTGCAATAGACGACTACTCCTCCCTATTGGTTTCTGATTTTCTAAAGCTTTTATTTCTTCCCCAAAACTCTCTTGCTGTAATTTCTTCAATAAAAGATTCTCTGCTTGCGATATGTGATTCAAAGAAATTTTCGTATTTTTCTTTTTCCATCTGTCTTTAGCTACATACACCCAGGCTAAATTACGCAAAAGCTTCTCCCATGAGGAGAATCTCGAAAAGTCGATTGTAATCAGCTCAGTAGCATTTGTTAATATTCCTAAAAAATTATCTCCCTTGTCCGTCTTTACTGATACAAGGTCCCCCTCAGTAGGTACGAAAGTTCCGCTAGGCCAGCTGGATTCGTTCTATTTTAAAAATGATGGTCCACAGAACCACCGCTCATTTTCCCATAGTGATTGGACACGAATATATTGGGTTTTCTAGGGCCTGATTTCAACCAAAGTATCACAGTGCATGAGTCCGACCAAAAAACTCGTCCATTTATTTGATATCTGTGTTTGTCTTGAGTTGCTCCCGCTAGTCTACTTCCTAGTAAGGCTGCTTGAAGCTCAAGCCTAGGGATTGATGGTGATTTTTTCGGGGCCACCCTGATTTTACTTGCAATTATACTTGTATGAACAGAGTTATCTTCTAATATAATTCTCCAATAACCTACTGCGTTACCCAAGCCAACCATTTCTCAAACTCGTCATCTCGTAGAGGTGCATCCCAACCTATCCCACTCACCCATATTTCTTGCATGAGAATTTTAGATTGGATAACGAAAGGATTCAGAAAACCAAGCGGGTCAAAAACTGACATTATTATGCGTAGGAATTCTCTTTTCGTCGGCTTTCTTAAGCCCTTCAAAAGTTCTTGTGGTATTTTCTCTAATCCGACATTGAAATTAAGGGTATCCGATTTTGTATTCCATTCAAGCTCGAGAGCTTTTTCCCGTTCTTCTTCAAAATTATTCTTCCCCAGGCTGACTATAGTTTTGTCTTGATAGGCTGGTAGTACCTCGGATAGAACATGTTGACTATTACTTTTCCATTCGTGCAATTGAAAACCTCCCTCCTGATTAATATATGTAATTTCCTTAATCATTTTTATCGCTGTCTCTTCGGATTCGCAGCCAATCGAAAGATCATCCATATATGAATTATTGATTATTGAATTTACGGCTTCTGGATTAGTATTTTGAAATTCTTTCGCGTTTACGTCTTTAATGTATATTGCGCTACAAGAAGAAGATTTGGATCCAAATATCAAGGACTTCATTACAAATTCATCTGGAGGCCTATTTCTGTCTCTTCCTTTCCATAAAAAACGCTGTGCATCGCGGTCCTCCTTCCTTAGTTGTACCCTTAGGAACATGTCTTTTATGTCGCCTTTGATAGCTATGGGGTATTGTCTAAACCGCATGAGAATCCCAAGTAGAGGCTTTAACAAATCTGGTCCATTTAATAGTTGATCATTCAAGCTTGAACCTTTTCATTTAGCCGCCGCGTCAAAAACTACTCTTACTTTTTTTAATGGTTTATTTGGGTGAGTAACGCCAAAATGTGGTACGTACCAAATTCTCTTGGTGTCAACCTTATTGTTAACTTTTTCAGCGTAATTATTGATTATTCTATCCATTTCCTTGTAGTATAGATTACTATATAATGCGTCTTTGTCTAATTTAGATTCTAATTTTATTAGGCGATTAAGAGCCAGTTCTTGGTTATTAGAAAGAGTTTCATTGTCTGATTCCCACAGCAAACCTGTTCCCCAAGCGTCTCCAACGCGGCGGCCAGTGGATTCTAGTATTTGTTTGACTCTTCTATCCTGAATATTGGCGTTTTTATTAGTGGTTACTCCTAGTGTATCTATGGAGAAATAATTGCTAATAAGATTGTCTAGATCTTTGTTTGTTATATCCGTGCACATGTCCTTCTCCTTTTCTGATTTTTTATCTATAACAAAAACTGCTGTTTCATGCCTTGAATCCTGACCGCTGGAGCCGTGAACCACCCATCCCAAGGAGGTCCTTGATGCTACGGGCATGTCTCGTTTTGATCCTCGAAACTCACGAGTTATTGTTAAATCCCAATTATCTTGCTCGATGAGAATTGAAGGCCTTATTGCTTGGAAGGGTTTTATACGCAAATGACGGAGATAGGGGAATCTAGAGAGAAATTCATTACTAATAGTTTGGGAAGGTAGTGTCAAATCGTGAATGGTTCTAACATCCCAGATGGTGTGTTGCTCAAATTGACCTTTAATCCTTAATGAAACTTTTTCTCTTTCCGTTTCAATTACTGATGAATGACCTATTCCTTCTGATGACAATGTTAAACGCGGACCCACCAGACCTATTTTCTTCGCTATTCTTGAATTTATTAAAGTAACCGTTGAGCCTTCATCTAATAAAGCAAACGTATCAGTGTTGCCTCTTGGACCTGACAACGATAGTGGTATAATTTTGAGCAAAGTTTGATTATTATTTAGTCATAAGGGATCACCTATCTTTTCTTTGGGCCGGTGTTTTCTTCGGCTCGGATCCGATCATTGTCTTGAGTTAAATTTTTCTTCGTTACCCTATGCAATAAACGATGGTGTCTTTTGTTACATTCCGGTACTGCGCATGATCTTATGTTACACCTGATTATTGTGTGACCCGGGTTCAGACAATTGTAACAAAGGCCTTTCTCCTTCACCCAATTCCATCTATCGTCAACAGGGAGTTTTGAAAACCGCCAGCATGTATATACTGGATGTCCATGTCGCTTACAATATAAACATTGAGAGGTTTGTTTATTCAAGACGTTCCCTCTTCTTTTCTCTTCCTGATTTAATGCCCCGTCTTTGGAATTCGCAATTGCAAAAACCGGAAGTTGTTCCTGTGTTTTAAAGGGTTCTTTGTTATATGTTTTCGAGTATTTAGAATTATTTATTTTCCTAGGGCGCACGTCGGTCGTTCCAGCGACGCATGCCATTTCGGCTTCTTTATATAGAAATTCCGACAATGTGACCAATTTTGGCTCATCTTTTCTTTTTTCGCTCAAATAACGATTATAATTGTATATAAGCGGGGAGGGGACATTGCTTAGTATTTCTTTTATCAAATCTGGGTTATGTAAATGTCCGACATGATTCAAAGCCTGCATGGCCGCGACGCCGTTGCGAACTTTCGTTGCAAAACTACTTAGATCTGTCTTGGAGGTATTAACTTTAGGTAATTTCTTTATGTCCTGAATAATTTTCTCTATTATTTTGTCTGCATTCCCAAATCGCAATTCCAATGTGTTAATCACAGTTTGTGCATTACTTGCTGTAACCATTAAGGAATCTACTGCCTCTTTTGCTTCTCCTTTGAGGGCTTCATATAGACGTGCTACATTTTCGCGATCAGAATAACCCCCCAATTTAGTTGACAGCTCAAAAGCTTGTTTAAACCGAAGCCACTCTAATCTATCACCGGAAAAAGTTGGAAGATTCTTTGCTGAAGTCAGCCGGTTTACTAATCGATGTGAATTATTGCCACTAATTTTCGCTTCTTTTATTACGTCTAATGCATTTATAAGTACTTGGGTTAAATTTCTGCTAGATTGATTTGCGGAGTCGCCGATCTCGTGTTGATGCGAATTATTTTCTAGCCATCGAGAAACTACCTCACTTCTTTCCTCCATCGAGGGCACCCCCACCGGAGGGCGCGGGCTAGGGGGGCCCTTCCCTCCCCCGCACTCCAGCGAGGCAGCCAATCTATCCTCTATTAATTGTAATTCAATTCGCTCTTTTTCATTTATGACGAGTTCTCTTTCGATCAAAATGCGTTCTTTTTCTTCGAGCATGCGTCTTTTCACATTAGCTTTCTTTTCGGCCGCATTTAACAGTAAACATCGTTTTTTGGTATTTGAGGTACTCACAGAACCACCTGCTGATGTCCGTGCTGGAGCGGCTGGCTGGACCCCTGTTGCTCGTCTCGAAGGGGTGCGCCGCTACGGCGTGAGATGGAACCTTGGCTGCACCCAGACGTCGACCCTTGGGTAGACCTCTTCGCCATCGGAGATTGAGCCTCATCGACGAGTGACTGCGGTTGACCCTCCGATATTTCCCCGCCTGGTCCCTGCGACTGAAACCATCTCCGTTAGGAAGCTCTTTTTCCTCATGTCGCTGCATGTCTACTTATGCCTCCTGCGTCTCGCCCTTTCGTTTCCGACCAGCAACCTTCCTCGTTCTCATTTCAGTCACTTCTGGCAGAATATCTCAGTCACTTCTGGCCAAATATTTCAGTCACTTCTGGTAGAAGAGTTCAGTCACTGAACAGCACACTTCACTCAGAACACCCCAACTCTCTTCCCGGTGTTCAGAAATAAGTCCCGGGTTTCGACACCATATGTTACTAACAGGAGTTGGAGGTGCAAGTGAAATACAATGAAAGGTGGGATTCACTCGTAAAAATAAAAGGTCGTAGTCATAATAAAAATTCAATGATAACAATGAAGTTACCCTCTCAATACAAACAATCCCATTTCAGGTATAAGCATAAAGTCTCGCTACATTCGTAACAACTAAATTTAATAAAAAAATTGAATATATAAATTACATAATATAAATATAAATAATATATATATATATATATATATGTATATATATAAATTAAATTGGGTCCGGAACAATATATATATATATATGTGTGTGTGTGTGTGTGTCTGTGTGTACATCAGCGCGTCCCTTCAATGGCCTGGATTGACTACCGAAAAGCTTTTGATTCAAACTCTCATAGACTTATCACCTGTCTGTTGGAAAGATTGAAGGTGCATCCGCATATAGTGAGATAACGAGCTTCGTGGAGATTTTTCTGAGAAATCCGACCTCTGGACTATCAATTGTGGTGTGTGCAATGCAGCGAGATCTTTGGCAGGTGCAACCCGTAAAACAGAACCAGCGGTTGGTCATAAGACCAAAAGACGAACACATCAACTTTCCAGCTATCCTAAATGAGAGGATTGTTCGGACAATTGAACCTGTGTGGCGAGAGATGTATTAACAACGCGGCTCAAAGAAAGGCGTAGCAGGATGTCGGGAGAACTTGGTCATCGATAGATGTGTCTGTAAAGACGCAGCATCCTATCAGCGATTTCTATCGATAGCCTGGATTGATTACCGGATATCTTTCGATTCAATCTCCCATAGACTTATCATCTGCCTATTGGAAAGCTTAAAGGTTCATCCACACATTGTGAGGTGCATAGAGAGATTAATGCGGCTTTGGTATACCAGGTTTAATATCTTATCTGGAAAACGTCGTGTGATCACTAACAGTATCACCTTTCATAGAGGTGTGTTTCAGAACGACACCATGAGCCCTCTCCCCTTTTGCCTCACATTATTTCCACTATCTCTCGCACTTCGCCATTCCGAAGGGCACCTCTGCGGCAAACCTGGAACCCGAAAGCATAAGGTCACTCATGTATTTCACATGAATGATCATAAGATCTATGCTAGAAATCAAGAGAAACTACATCTAGCTCTAAAAATGGTCAAAGAGTACACTCAAGAGATTGAATAGGAGTTCAGATTAGAGAAATGTGCTAAGGCTAATTTGAAGAAAGGAAAACGTAATTGCATGCCCGGCGATCCTGAGCTCGTTGATAGAAGCGCCATACGGCACCTTTGCGCTGGAGAACCTATACATACCTGGGTATGCCACAAAGCCGCCTTCAGGCCGGATATGGTCTTCCAAGCTGTCGGTGAAGAACAAAGTATCTGAAACGAACATGCTCGCCGTCGCAGTAGTACTCTATTCATTTGGAGTAGTTCCATGGACGAAGGAAAAGCTCAGATCCCATCGATATCGGGTCCCGAACTGTTATGCACATGAACAAAAGCATGCACCTTAAGTCTTCTGTTCCACGACTTTACATCTCACGCTGTGAAGGTGGTCGCGAAATACTGAATCTTGAATGTCTTCACAACAGGATTATTCTGGGAACAGCACATATAGTCGCAAATAGACAAGACCCTCTTCTTAAAATGGTTAGGAAAGACGAAGAAGTGGGTAAAGGGGCGTTTCTGTACAAAGCAGCGGCGGAGGCTGCTGAAACACTCGGCCATTACCATCTCTGTCACACTTATGGCATTAGCCCAAATACCTCTCCGCTAAACGCTCCTAAAGAAATAGAGTCAATTGTCGAAAATGAGAAGTGCCGCATATACTGGAACTTCATATTCTCGACAATTGTTTCTGCTGCGCACTCGAAGCCTGACGTAATTCTCCTGGACTTCGAGAAACGAACGATGTTCGTTATCGAATTTTCGGCACCAACTGACAAAAACGTCACGGCCAAGGAGAAAGAAAAGAATGAGAGGTATAAAGACCTTATAAGAATATTTTCAACGGTGGTACCCGGAATATTTTGTTAAGCTAATCGTCTTGATCATTGGCGCTCTTGGAGGTGCCAAGGTTTCACTGGTTAATAGCCTGAAAAGCATCCCTACGTGTCAACAAAATGCTGGGACACTTGCAGAGAAAATGCAGAAGACGGTCGTCTTCGGGTCGCTCCGTGTCCTCAAGCTGCACGAGACATTTTCCGGATCATCGTATTGTAATCGTCGCAGACTGTAATCATCACGCCTATGAAAAATAGAGCTCTTAATATTAATATTTAGAGGTCGGTCATCGCGAATTTCTGTTTCCCATTTAAATAGCATGTGATTTTTTTTTAAATATGTATTTTAATAACTCTTGAGCGGCTTACTTGTTACAGCTAAATTTTACCGCGATTTCGACGGGAGCGGGTGCAATTTTTCAGATGAGCTCACGCTCCCGGCGAAATCTTACGGTTGTCCTTATGACAAGCTTTTAACTATATATATATATATATATATATATATATATATATATATTAGGGTGGGCAAAAAAAAACTTTTAATTTTTTTTCCTTAGGTACCATGAAAATATGGTCAGAAATGACGAAAAAAAAATCTGGTGAAGCTTGAGCTCTGAATATTAATATTAAGAGGTGGCGATTTGTTATTTTTGATTTCCCATCTAAATAACACAGGAATTTTTAAAGAAATTTTTTCGATTCTTAATGCGTTTGAAAGAATAGAGTTCGGGGTGCTGAAAATAATTTAGATGGAAACACAACGACGAACCGGCGAAACGCCCACATTGAGTGGACGGATCAACTTGAGAATGATGTGTTGGACTGCTACGATGCCAGTATTATCCCTGTTCGTGGAGGCTTTATGGCGCGTATGCATACTCTGTGGTGCCAGAAACACCCAGAGCTTCAACACGTTTCGCATCAGTCTTTGCGAAATCAAGCCGACTACCTCCGCAAAAATGGATATGTACGCGGAGCGCTTCCTCAACCGCTGCTTGAACAAGCTGCAGACAAAGATGAAACGACATTAAGACCAACCGCAGAAAGTAGGCACCTTCTAGAAGATGATGGCAATTTCAGTACAAGGAGGAACATCAACATGCAGGTTCCTCTTAAGCCCCAAGATCTGGCTGAAATGGATGCCTCCCTTTGTGGAGATATCTCGCAAGAGTCCGACCTCTGGACCATCAATTGCTCAGTTTATGGTGCTGCGAGAGCTTTGGCTGATTCAAATCGAAGGCTCAAACCGACGATGGATCAAAGGACAAGAAGATGCTTGCATCAACTGAACAAGAAAATTGGATGGGCAAGACAGAATGCGTCCCGTGTTCAATGTGTGATTGACTACATAACATCTGGTAGACCGTTCACGGAAAGGGTTCGAAAGTTCGCCCAAGAACTAAGGACCTTGAATCACACACTAAACAAGTCAAAGCTGCTGACAATCAAGCAGCATATTGTTGACAAAATAAGGCTGTTATCTGACGCAAGGAGGAGGATACAGAAGAGGGAGAGATGAATCAGAGAGAATCAACAGTTTCTCGCTGACCCATCGCGCCTCTTCAGTGATCCCCCTGTTTTTGTAAAAAATCCACCCAAGCCCAAGGAGGTAGAGACTTTTTGGAGAGAGGTGTACAAGATCCCGAAAACATTAGAGTTCAAGGAAGATACTGACAATATCATTCGCTTCAAGGAGTTTTGCGACAGCCTCATAAAATCTAAGGAGGAGTGCCCATCAGTCACTGCCGAAGAGGTGAAAAAAGCACTTAGAGGCACGAAGAACTTTTCCGGTGCTGGACCAGATTGTATCAAGAACTTTTGGTGGAAGAAGTTTACTTCTACACACCAATATTTGACCCGCATATTCACCTCATATTTAAAGTCGGAGATGCCCATTCCGCAGTGGCTAGTCTTGGCGCGCACTATACTTCTGCCGAAAAAAGGCAATTTCTCCAACCCAGAGAATTACAGGCCAATAACTTGTTTCAACACACTGTATAAGATCTTTACAGCTGACCTAAACAACAGGATCGTTCGACGAATTGGGCCTGTATGGCGAGAGATGTATGAACAACGTGGCTCGAAAAAAGGTGTAGCAGGCTGTCGAGAGAACCTGCTTATTGACAGGTGTGTCTGTAAAGACGCTGCAGCCCATCAGCACGTCCTGTCAATGGCCTGGATTGACTACCGGAAAGCTTTTGATTCAACCTCTCATAGACTTATCATCTGTCTGTTGGAAAGCTTGAAGGTACATCCACACATAGTGAGATGCATAGAGAGATTGATGCCTCTTTGGAAAACTAAATTTACCATCTCATCTAGGAATTATCGTCTGACGACGAACAGCGTCACCTTCCAGAGGGGCGTCTTTCAAGGGGATAGTAGGAGCCCTTTGCTTTTTTGCATCACACTTTTGCCTCTATCTCTTGCACTGCGAAATTCTCCTGGATACCTCTGTGGCGACACTAATCAGCGTGAGCATAAGGTCACTCATGTATTTTATATGGATGACCTGAAGATCTATGCCGCTGGTAAAAGCAAAGTTCAAACTGCTATAAATATCGTCAAGAACTACACAGGAGACATTGGGATGGACTTTGGTTTGAACAAGTGTGCCAAAATTCATCTGAAGAAAGGAAAGATTACTGGCGTTCCCAAGGACCCTGAGCTTGTGGATATAAGTGTTATTAGACATCTTAACACTGGAGAGACCTATACATACCTGGGCGTGCCTCAAAGCCGCATTCAGGACGTAACATCAGTGAAGGGGTCTCTCCGAAGCAGATACAAGCATCTTCTTCGACAGATTTGGTCTTCCAATCTGTCGGCGTTGAACAAGGTATCTGCGACTAACATGCTTGCCGTCCCGGTTCTACTCTACTCGTTTGGGGTGGTTCAATGGACGAAGAACGAGCTTAAGGCCCTTGATGCCACCACGCGTAATATCATGCATATGCATAAAAGCTTGCGTATCAATTCGTCACTTCCGCGATTATACATTTCACGCCAGCAAGGCGGACGCGGACTTCTGAATCTCCAGTGTCTTCATAACCGAATTGTTTTGAGTACAGCTTACATCGTTGCGAATGGCAGAGATCCTCTCCTAAAGATGGTCGGAAACCACGAGATGATTGGCGAAGGGGCATTCCTTTACAAAGCCGCGGAGCAAGCTGCTGAGACCCTTGGCCTGAATTTTAACATCAGAAGTGAGGAAAGTGCATTACTCCATCTAGATGCTTCACGTCTAAAAGCCGAAGTAAAGAAAGCAGAGGTTGGAAAATTTCACCAAGAGCTGCTCGACAAGCAAATGCACGGAAACTTTCACAGAAATGTAGAAAAACAGTCCTTGTCGAAGGAGCAAACTTTTGCTTTCCTCAAATCATCAGGGCTAAATTCAGGTACAGAGGGCTTTATTTTCGCATGCCAGGACGGTGTAATCTCCACCTTAGCATACCGCGCCCGCATTTTATGTCAAGAAGTTCCCAGTGATAGGTGCAGAGCCTGTCATGCACACGCTGAGTACCTAGAACATATACTATCGGGGTGTCCGACCCACGCAGGAACAACGTATATCTATAGACATAATGCGGCCCTAAGAGTACTTTATTACCACCTTTGTCGCTCTTACGGTGTTGGTCGCGACCCGGCCCTGCCGAACGCTCCAAGGGATATAGAGTCAATTGTCCGAAACGAGAAGAGCCAGATTTTCTGGAACTACGATTTTCGGGCAGCAGTCTCCGTTGCGCACTCGAGGCCTGACATTGTTCTCCAAGACTTCGAGAAACGAACTATATTCGTGATCGAATTCTGGGCTCCATCCGAATACAACATCACTGCAAAGGAGAAAGAAAAAGAGGAGAGATATCAAGACCTTAAAAGAGAGCTGCGTCGACTGTACCCAAAATATTCGGTACGAGTAATTGTTCTTGTGATAGGTGCTCTCGGAGGTGTGAAACTATCGCTGGTTCGTAACCTTAAAGCCATACCCGCGTGCCAAAAATATGCCAAGGCTCTTGCGAGATGGTTGCAGAAAGCTGTCATCCTTGGGTCGCTTCGTGTCTTGAAGACACACGAGGGTTTCGCCGGCCTGTCGTTGTGATTTCGTCGTGCCCTGTGACCACCCATCTCACTGATGTGAGACGTGGCCATAGGTGTATTTTACCGCGGTTCTACTGGGAGCCATTGACATTTTTTCCAGATGGCAGTTGCTCTTAGTGGTACCCTGCGGTGGTTGTTTAACTTTTTTTTTAATTATATATATATATATATATATATATATATATATATATTTAGAAAAAGGAAAAAAGTTTGTTTCATATGGATTTTTGTTTTGACTATGCAGTTCTAAATTTATATAAGACATAGAACTTTGTAATTATAAAATTTGAAAATTTATATTTAATAAAAAAATTTTTTATTAAATTGGGGATAAAAAAAAATGGTTGTATTATTTTTTATTTTTACTTTAATAAATATTTTTTTTTTATTCAACTGATTCCAAATTGAGATGGTTTAGTCATTTTTCTTTTCCATTTTTCTCCTTTTTTTCATATAAACATTTGACGTTCGTAATGGTATCCATATGTATATAAATCCTAAATAGGTGAAAAACATGGAAAGGACGCGATATATAATTTGCCTATATAGTTCAAGAATAGAATAATTATGCCCAAAATATGCATGATAAGATAATTATGTCCCCTTTTTTTGAATTTGTTTTATTAATCTTTTTGGACATAGCGTTTGTTACGTTTAGGCCCTGTACAATATTTCGCGATATGGTTTCGCGAAAAACACCTTTCGCATGTGTATTCCCATTTATACAATTGCTTTCTTTCCTGATTGATTGATCCGTCGACAGTTAAAATTTCTGGCTCTTTTTTATCGCAAAATTCGTATTTTTCATTTAGTATTGACAATTTTTTCTTCGGAGTATTACGTTTAACCTCGGGTTTACTTTTGGCTATGTTTCCGGTCGAAATAAATAAATCGGGTCCTTTTTGAATTGAACAAGTTGCTTGGAAAGGAGGATTTTCCTCAAGAATATGAAAGTTCGGTTTAGTAAAATTATACTCTATGGACAAGTTATTTAAAGTGGTAATTTCGCAAGGTACAGATTTTATCGCTACTGCTTATACATTTGATTTTTCCAGAATGTTACTCGCGGTTTCCTTTGTTGAAGCCATTGCCTAAAAATATTTTTAAATTAGTTGATATAGAAAAAGGAAAGAAATAGTAGGCAAAGGCTTAAAAAAAAAGAATTTTAATTGATTTTAACTCTAACTGGGTTCAACCTTTATTTCGTAGCCAAGCAAGATTCGCTCTGCATTTTCGCGAAAACGTCGGAAACATGTTAAACATGCATGTGCTCTAGATCGCGGATAAATAATTTCTTGTCTACATCGATGACATTTTGTGTAAACTGTATCTATTCGTCCAATTGAATGCCAACTAGTTCTTCTCGAGTAATTTATGCGTAGTATAGTAGGTGATTTAAAATAACGATTACTGCAGATTCGACTGAATGCATTTCTACTAATAAAAAAGTTATTATGATATGTGTGTTTAACAAAACACGAGAAGGACATTAGGTGTCCATACGCTTCAGTTTGTTGTATTACTGGACTAAACGTTATCGGAGTGCATGACATATTTATTTTTTCCGGCCGGTGGAATCATAGTCTAAAAAAATAAAGGTTTTATAATTATTCATTTTATTTTTCTAAAATCATTTGCGAATTTTTTTTTTTTTTTACTTTAAGGTTGAAACTCGTTATTGTTTTTTTAAGCATGTAATAATCTTTCTTTATATTGAAGACAAAAATTTTAAAATATAGTTTTCCTTCTGCGAGGGTAACGGAGAGGTGTTACTGTTTGATCATAAAAGATGAGGGCGGAAGAGTAAACAGTGTGGATGGAGGGATTTTCTTGTTTTAGGATTATAGGTAGAAGAGAACAAGGGGAGGTTTGGCGAATGCTGGACAAGTATCAGTTATGCAGTTCGTTAGTCTGTGTTTTACTGTTAAACATAAATTACAAATGACATCCAAACCTCCCTTTTACACGAATAAATTTGTTATTTTCATTTATTTTATGAATAATTGTAAATTTCGATCCTTTATTGAAGGATTTTATTCGATTAGAGTTACGGTTTATACTTCATATGCATATGACATATACATAATATGTTGAACTCTAAATTTGTAGATAAGAGGATGACAGTCATTTGATGGGGTTTTTAGCATTATTGGTTTTTATAGAATTAAGAGGTGTGAAATTAGGGTGTCTCTATTAAGAGTGGCTGTTAGATAAATAGTACGGTTGGTTAGGTTCTCGTTTTCTATCTATGGCTATTGACATGTTACTTAAGTACCGTCGAAACAAATGGTATATGGAAAAAGGAATTCATTTCAATCTTCAAATATAAGTGTGAAAAAGAGTGGGTTTTCAGAGGTCGTAATTATGTTATAATTTTCGAGGGCTTATGTATTTTTTCCTATGGCTGACGAAAATTGTGAGAATTATGTAGTAGTGGAAAATCAACGAGATTCCAAAAGTGTTATAGCGTCTCTTGCAGAGGAGATTGCAAAAGAGGTGGAGTCGCTAGTAAACATTAATGAAGCTGATGATGTCGATCCATGGATTTCTATAGGGAATATACCACGGAGAAAATTTTCTATATTAGATCAATTGCGTTATTTACCCGATTATTGGGGTAAATATCGGTCTGCTATTATCCTGGGACTCGAGGATTTATTAAGACTCGAAATTGCATCTCATAAGCTTGACGTAGTTTATTATATCGCCGGCAGATTTTGTGCCTTCATTGATGAAGAACTGAAGGTGGTAAGTATTAAAAGTGAAAAAATTGTATATTTTATTTGTTGGTTTTAATAGTAGGGATTAGTGCTGTATCTCGGTTTGCCATTATTATTCACCTACTATTTTTACAACCTAAATTTCGATTTACACACAAAATAGAGTTTTAGTATTTTTAATACATTTTCAATAAATATTTTCATTATTATGAGACTATTAAAAACAACTATGTTATTTGAATTTATTTTCCTCTGAGAGGATTTGCTTTTTTACAGTAGATTAACATCTTTAGAGTGTACATTTGAATTTAGAGAAATTTTTATGACAGTTTTGATCTTTCCGATATGATCGTTCGAAATTGATCGGAAAACATGAGATGATATGATTGGTAACAAATGAATGCACGAGATATTGGTTTTATAATGTGTTTCAAAAAACAACGAAACCGATCAAAATATTTAAAATTCTCGTATCGAAATGCAGCACTAGTAGGGATAGAAATTTCAAATTTATAGATTTGTAGTTTGTTACAAATCCGAAAAACATACATTAGTTATCTTTATAATACAAGGATTTTTTTTGATCTCAATTTAACGTTTAAATGGATTTTATTTTCCTTTTTAACAGAATAATATATTTTTATTTATTTGAGTGGTGTTTTTTTTTAAACAATATTGTCAATTTGTAAAAAACTTTTGTTTCATTTGTTTATTAACTTTTTAGTTCATTACTCCATGTTTAGGTTCCATCAGTTCGCATAAAATGGCGTGATAGCGGAGTTCGGTCATTGAGTGTCGAGACTCCTATCAGGGTCTTCGGTAAAGAAATTTGGCTTCCCTCTGAAATGTACCGAGATTCGGGCACGAAAATAAGATCCAGGTCGCGTGCTCTTAAGGAGATTTTATTAGCACGTGAGAATGCTGTTGGTGAACTGAATTTTTGTTATAGACGATTCAGAATTATCGATGACCGTCTTGTTCAGGTAGAATTTTGAAACCAATATTCATTCGAAGACTATAAGAGAGAGAGAAAAAGTTCTTTACTTATTTTTTTTTTTTCAGATAAGTCCTCCTGATGTGAAACAAGGAAAGGATATTAGGAGAAAATTGATTTCACAGTACATGGTTTTTGATTTGAACGGAAAAAGTTATAAATTTCAGTTGCCCTGGGATTGGGTCATTGTTGGTGAGAAACGGATGACAGCCGGAAAATCTGCGGCTCTTATCAGCTTTCATATGCATAGGCGGATTGATGTACCCTTTACTTTTGAGTTCAATAGGTGGCGAGTGATTGAAAACGTAATTGTTGAGGTGAGGTATCAAGGACAGATGCATATATAGTTCTATAATTTTACTCCATTCTATTTTTCTTAACAATGTGATTTTGTTTCAGTACCATAACCTATAACGACAACAAACTTTTGAAGGAAGAAGAGTTTCTATACTTCACCCTAATTTTAATTTGTTACAATTTGTAATGGAAATTTAGAGTGATAATAGCTATCCACGTAGTCTTAATTTATTTGAACGAAAAATATATTTTTGGTTTTCATTTATCTCATTTTTTATTTTTATTTTTTTTTATTTTTATAAAATATATAAATATAATCTTAGTTTATAAAATTGTAAAGGTACAAATGCACACCATTGATTATAATAAATTTTGCATGAAATGTAATATGGTTGTAGTTACTCTATCCATCGTACTTAATTTAAATATCTTGAGTATTAATTGTTTATCATTATTATTATTACTATATATTTTTTTTGTAGATCTAAATCATTCAAGTTTAGTTCTTATATTTTAGCAAGTTTCTTAAATGTTTGTGAAGATTGTAAAGATTTTGCATTTTTAAATCTCTTCTGAGTGTAAGTTCTCAATATTTGACTAGAATAGACACTCGTGTTCCAAAATTTGTTTCATAAGAAATTTATAGGAAAGAAAAATTATTTATCTTCGTAAAGACGTACTATGCTATTCTAAGGTTCCTCGTGAATGGTTTCAAGTGGACGTTCATATATGGGGTTGACTGTGACAACCATAGGCGATTCTGGTATCGGTGAGAATTGCCGCGTTTCCGCACTAGAGTTTTCTCTATCTAATACGCTTGGATTGAGCTGTGTTCCCCAATAAGTTAGTTCGTTCGGTTGAGGGATAAGATTTTTGATTCTTAGGACTATAAAGAATAGGAAGGTGATTAATATAAGCGTTACGAAAGTTAGGATTGTTGCGCCCATCAAGAATTTATAGTGATCTCTTAGGTTTTCTTCCTCGTTTAAAATAGTTTTCTCAAATAATTTAGCTCGAGATTCAAGGGTTGTTAGGGGCAGAGTTTCTTCGAGGTCTAACCATTTTTGGCATTGGTCTAAAATTTTCCTAGATTCTACTGTTTTTTATTCAGATAATTTTTTGAAGAAAGGGTTAATCACGGTAGAAATAGGGATATATCGAGAAGATGTTTTATCAGAGAGGGATAAATTCTCCTTGATAACTGAGTTTGAAAGAGATTGAGTTTCCTCATCAAACTTGCAATTAGATCTCAACTGCAACATTCCTGTGCCTTTAATTTCGAAAAATGATGTGATACTTTGGGTACATGAGAAATAGATTCTTCGTGTCGGTTGCATGGAGTACAACCATGTGTTACTTTGTTTCAATGGGATCCATTGTGGGATTTTACTTGAAATTGTTCTGATTTTACATTTGTTGGATAATCCGTGTGTTAATAGTGCACTTTCGCAAACAGAATTTGTATCTGCGTGGAACATTTCAACTTGAGATTCACAGATTCTTCCAGTGGGTTGGATTGAACATGACTCTAACCAATGTTCGTTAAATTGAAAATATGTCTCACTATTTGTTGATAAACTTATATAGTCAAATGCAGGTTCAATGAAGGTTGTGGGTTCAAACCTTTGATCGAAAATTCTGGTTTCTTTGATTGGATATAATTTATAGAGTTGAAAGTTATCTTCAGAAAGAAGTGGAATGCTTGATAGAAAAATCAAGTGTTGGTTAAATTTGTAAATATTAACATCTGATAATTTGTAGAAATCTGAAAGTTCTGATCTTAATCCGCGCATAAAACATTGAACGAGATCTTTCTCTAATCCGGTTTTAAATCCCTCGTCTAGTGATCCATCATTATTTATACGATGCGCGTCAAAGATTTGATCCGCAATTTCTTTGATCCTAGTGGCATAAAATAACACGCTTTCTTTCTCCCACATATACGTGCTACCTAACTCGCCTTGCAACTGATATACGGTTTTGGAAGGGGAATAAATTTTCTTTAATCGATTGACTTATTCGTCGACCCTGTCAAAAGTGAACCCGTAAATGCTTTTTCTAGCTTCCCCAATTATTTTACTTCGGATCATTTTAACCAAATTTTGCTCTATTGCAGGAACGGAAGGTAGCATTTGCTTTGCCGCTTCACACCCTTCAATAAAATGCGCGAGGGGCAAGCTTCGCCCATCAAAAATAGGTACAACTTCTAATGCGTCTCGCAGAGAGACTTGTTGATTATTGGGTATGGACATGTTAGGTTGTATGTTATATACCGCGGGAGTGGTAAGATTCTGCACGAAACGTAAAAAAGGATTCGTTTTGTTAGCGGGGGTTGATTCAAGATTTTTAAAAGTTTTCCTTATAGGGGACGGGGAGTCTTGGGTACTACGCAACAAGGGCTGTTTGTCAATTTCAGCCAGAGAATTCCCTGCAGCTATAATTGTGGAATTTGCAACTGCGAGAGTGTTATTGAATTCAGCTAGGGGTTTACTCCCATTTAAATCACAGGAGCTTATTATACTGCTTTCGTTAGAAACTTTATGATTTTTTAAGTGATCTAAAGAGGGTGAGTTCCTGATTTCAAAAATTATTTTCTTTTGAGTCTCATTTTTGAGGTTTCTGATTGAGACTTGGAGTTTGATTATCTTCACTTTTATTTAATACACTAAAGTTTACACTGGTTTCATCAAGGCACAAATCACTGGCATTAGTCAAGGTTCCATTCAAAGATTCCGAAAAATGGTTACCCGATATTTTAAAATTAGTTTTATTAAAGAGTGGACTATGTACCACCTTGGGTTTAGTGTTTTCTCCCAAATTAAGTGAAATACCGCGTCTCAATTTAGGATCGGTATTTAAATCTCGGGAATCGGCTTGCGCTCTGGTTTGACTTCGAGTGCGTCTTTCCGTGTCAAAGTTTTTATCGGACATGAGGGTATATTTGGTGAATGCATAAGAAAATATTTTGTAACGCTGGCATATTTTTTAAATCATAAATATTAAATGCAAAGAAGAATCTTGGTCGTCAATTCCTTAATTCCAGATTTATTTAAATTTCAAACAGAGAGATTACCTTTTTTGAAGTATGTAATAGGGATTCAATTGGCCTTCTTGAGTTTTCCCGGCCGATGCACCAAAAAATTTAGATCTGTTACGTCCCGAGGGTCGTACCAGGTTTATACCTTTGAATTGTTTCTCACCTGTTTTATCTACAGAGCTGAGGGCTCTGGACTAAGGGAACAGGAAAAGGCCAAATGAACGGTGGTGAATGCAAATTTTATATATTACAATAGTTTATTTAATTCCCCTTAACAAGTTACAATTAAATTCGGTTAGTTAAGATTTGAATATTTTGTATAATTGGAAAGGCGGAAGTGAATACTGCGGATTTTTGTTTGTGTTCCTCTGTTGTGTTCCTGAAAGAACACAACTTATATATTGGAGGAAACCAGAAAGAAGGATATAAAAATGTAAAGAAAGTGACCTCACCTGGAAAAGAGTTGATTCAGAAGTAAATAGTATTCCAATATCTGGAGAACGAGACGGCACTGCACTGGAGAACGTAAAGGGTATTCCTAGGGTTGGAGAACGAGACGGCACTGCACTGGAGAACGAAACTGGTATTCCTATGTTTGGAGAACGAGATAGAACGAGACGGTCACTGACTCAAAGGGTTGGTAGCATAACTCGGAATTCGACGGGAACTGATTCTAGCGTGAACAGGTGGTTGCAACAGATGCCAGAAGAACGGATGTCGACACGAGACTGATCTCAGACCCAAGAGTAATTTTTTAACAGCCGAAATGTAGTATCTTATATGCTGTGGGCGGTTGGGAGATTCTGCCTAAGAGGGGATGCGTGTCGAGCTCATGTTGATTACACGTGTTCTTTCCCTTCCTCCTAGATAATGTATTTGTCAGGAAGCATCTCGAGGTTTGACAGACTCCGTGGGGTGGACGTTGTGTTTCCCCCTGTGTGTGTCTCCACCTCTATATTGATTACGCGTGCCACTTTTTAGTTTAGTGTACAATTTCTAGGAAACATTTAGAGGTTCAACAGAATTCGTGAGGTGACATGATATTTGCCTCGTATGTATCTCCGCCTTTCAAATGAAAGGGTCAAAAATGCTTCATTATGATTTGCTTCAATTTTTTGGTGGGTCCGCCTATTCTGACGCTATTCTAAAAGTGATTGACATTTTCGATTCACTTTTCCTAAAAATGTTTACAGAGACAAAAAGTATCTGCGCTAAGTAAGTCACGACGTGACACGTCCTACAATGATTCACGAATCACCGAGTTCATTTTATTGAAGAAAATCCGGCAGGGAAAAACACTGCCACCGACTCCAATCGTCCACAACACACACTATGCCACCCGCACCACCTCATATGGCCAAGCTGACCACACTCATCCACGGTCGAGTCACACTGCACAGCATTATGGGGCCCACTCGGATAAAATTACAGACTCCTGAAATGAATCTCAACCAAAAAGGAGTATTGTCGAGATAGCAGGCCATGCCGGACCTGATATCTGTCAAAACACAAGGGAGCATCCATCTTGTGCCGGCCGGCATTCCACATACCGGAACGGCTCAAATTCCACCGGCTGGAGTCTCGAAAATCACGTTAAAGAGGGCAGCACCGACTGGACGGAGAATTTGGCACGAGCGTGAAGGAACCGGCAAGCAGAGAGGACGCAGGAGTTCAGTTCCGTGTCGGCCATCGACTTGTGAGGGAATTTGTGGAAGGATTTTTGGAAATTGTCGCTTGCCTACCGGACGAGTCCATTTTGCCGGACTGGTGTTATATTGACTGAAAGGAGAACTCGTGGATTCTGGAACCAAGGTAGGCGTCATTCCTCTGTTTCTTGTTTTGTTTGTCTAATTTTGATGAGTATAATGGTTCAGTTGGGTTTATAAGTTAAATGTTAAACTAGGAGGGTAATCTAGCTAACACGGGCAGACACCATGGTTGGTGCGGTGGTCCCGTTATTTTAGGGAAAATTCTTTGATACGTAAGGATTAAGCAAGTTTTGGTGGGAAATATTTTATTTAAAATTAGGTTAAGCTCTTTTAGTGTAGTACACAGTTAATTTATTACTAAATTTGAGATCGTAAATCTTTTGCGGGCCGGAAAGTTTCCGGGGTTGTAATATCATGGTTAAGTTAGTCTGTTTTAATTTAGTATAATTAATGTTTCAAATTTCTGGAATAATTTTGGAGTGACGCCGAGTAGGTGTCTGGCGTCTGACAGCACGGTAAGTGCAAATTTAAAATTACTTTTTCGGTACATTTCTGCTTACATATCTGAGAGGCTGGGAAAAGGGTTACAACTTGTATCACAAATAACTATTTAATGATTGAAGTTTTGCTTTTGGGTTTACGTAGGCCCCCCCCCCCCCCCCCCCGGGAAAAAAGATCATGAACGCCCAAAATATTTTGTAATCGTTTTTTTTTTCAACAAATTTTTTTTCAACAAATTTTTTTTCAAAGAATTTTTTTTCCAAAAATTTTTGTTCACAAAATTTTTTTTTCAAAAATTCTTTTTCACAAACATTTTTTTCAAACATTTTTTCGCACAAAATTTGTTTTCAGAATATGTTTTTCCAATTTTTTTTTCTTTTTTCTCAACAAAATTTCTTTACTCCACTCTATGCAATATAAAATTAGTCTTTTATGTCACCACCTACTAACAACTCTTTCGGACGGGCGTTGAAAAAATAGCGTGTTAAGAGTATGGCTATTTCTTAACGCATAGGCTCAATTTTTTACAGAATTAAGTAAGAATATCTTTCAGATTACTTTTTGCTATGATGCTAAGAAACGTCTTTGTGATAACTATTTTCTATGCTGCTTATATGTAAATTCACAAGAATTATTAATTATTTAAATACTTTCCATAAACGAATAAGCTCACTTTGTTCACGGAATCAACTGATAATGTCTAAGTAAGAATATCTCTCCGTTGACTTTTTCTCAAAATGCTCTGAAAATTTCCAAGAATAAATTATTATTTGAATAATTTTGATAAACTAATTAGGAGTTTGACTATTTTTCAAATAATAGGCTTAATTTGATTACGGAATCAATAACAGACGTTTTAAAACTAACTTTTTCCTATGATACTTTGAAAATTAACAATAATTATTAATTATTCAAACAATTTTCATAAACATATTCACAGTTTGGATTTATTCAAGGAATAAATACAATTTGTTTACAGAGTCGACTAAGATTGTCTTTCCGATGACTCTCTACATTTTTTTTTGTAAATTCACAAGAATTATTAATTATTTAAACAACTTTCAGAAATAAATTCAGAATTTCTATATTTTTCAACGAGTAGGGTCAATTTTTTTCATAATTGACTATAAATATATTTCCGATGGCATTTTTCTATTATGCTTTTCAAATTTCCAAGATTTATCAATTATTAAAACAATTTAATGAGTGAATTAGGAGTTTTACCATTTTTCAAAGAATAGGCTTGATTTGTTTACGGAATTAACAAAGAATGTATTTCTTTCGGGGTATGCGTGACACTACCCGATTCGGGTAATGTTTCTTGGTGGATAGTTTCTTGTATTAAATAACCAAAAGTGTGGGCTCACCACACCCATGACACGCCAACAGCACGCAGTTAGTAGTATTCCCGAACGGTCACCCATCCAAGTACTAACTGCGCCCAACACTGCTTAACTTCAGTGAACTATTCAGCGTGGTATGGCCGTTGGCTATAACCTATTTAATAATAAATATAACTTTTCTGTTTGAACTATAGCATTAAAATCGAAACCATTTGAAAGTTTTTAACAAACTCATTTTTATAATAATACATACCCACTATATATTTAATAAGAAATAAAAAAGCATAGAAATTTTATAATGGTAAAAACTTTCCTTTTGATCAATTGCAGTCTTTTTTCTTTTTTTTCATTTCTTCCTCGCGCCGAGATCATTTACTATGTATCCTATATTTAAAAGTTTGTCTTGAATATTCGTGTGATTAGATTCAGTTCTACTGTGCGATCATAATCTACCAAAAGCGATCCTCGTTTATTTGAGCTCGAGATGTTTGTTTTCATAAGAAGCTTAGGGGAAGTATATGCATGTATACTTCGGTATATATATATATATATATATATATATATATATATATATATATACACAATATATAATATACAAACACACACATCCGGATAATTGCTTAGAACATTGTGTTAGACATTTTTAAATTCAGGAAGGTTTAATTAAATGAATTTCGAGATTTTGGAAAATGTTGCCATCACAAAGCTTCCTCTATGAGGAAGCAAATTTGGTTGAATAGAAAAATTGAACTTTCAATGTCCAAAGATTGAATTAAGCTTTCTGAAATATTAACTATTCACGGCGTTCTATTTCAAATAATAATTCAGTTTGAAATTGTTAGGTTTTCAATATTTGATTTATAATTGCTTATTTTAAATAAAAAGTAAAATATTGCTAAATATTCAAAGAAATGTCTTCCTCAATTAAAAAATTTCAAATTAAATAGGTTAAAAATAGAATACTGTAAACAGAAACAACATTTGAATAGGATTGGAAATTAGATACGAGCGTTCAATTTTTCAAATTATTTTAAATAAGGAATATTTGATAAAGTTTCAATCGAACGTTGACATTGATTTAACTATTGAGGCTTGAAATTAAAAAATTTCTATTTTCAGCCTTAAAATCTGTAACTTGCTTCATTTTGAACAGATTCAGGATCTTCCTGTGAAGTCATTTAATGTTCAATTTTCAATAATCGAGCCACAGTTTAATGTAATTTATTACAATAGCAAAAGTTCTTTGGAAAAGTGTAATATTGTTTTTCAACTGTAGTTTCTCGCAGGAACTTATATATTAAATATGCTACAAAAATTGATAGTAGATTACAATTCGGAACGTTTATGGGAATTCTAAAAGTATATTTTGTAAAACTTTATATTTTCCTGTTTAAATTTGTATATTTCTACAAGAAACAATCAGTATATGTATACAACATTATTTCAAGTACAGTTTGCCAACATTTCAACTTTCGTGAAAGCTTGTCTTTTTTTAAGATTTGTAATTTTCTACAATAATTTACGTAAAATTAAAAGTGTTTTTATGACGCTATACGCACAAATTAAAAAAGTTGAAAATTGTACAGTTATCTGTAATATCTTGTAGATTTTTACAGCAAAGTGAAAAAATATTATTATGTATTTATACAAATTTCTGGATTGTAGAAACTTATATTTTATTGTTAATTTTTTTACTTTTCTGCAAGAAAATACAAGAAAAAAAAATCCGTTTGTATTTAACTGCATTTTTTTGTTAAATTTTGGTTAATTTCTTCACAAAAAGGTACATGTTTTAACAAAAAATCACAGTTGAAGAAATGTTGTACTTTCTTGTAAAAATGTTCTTCACTAGGGATCACCCTGAACTTCGGTATGACGAATCAGTTCATTTTAAATAATTTCGGAGTAATATTTTATTTTCATGATAATGCTTTAAAACACATACTATATTTGAAAATATAAAATATTAACGACTGAATATTAAAATTTATAGAACCTTTTATTGTGAAAACATGAAGAAAGTTGAGGAGAAAACGTATAACATTGATTTTGCAGTAGATTTATAAAGGAAAGAACAGTCTGTGAATGATATATAATCAGAGAATTATTTAGAAACGTTATTCTATAAGGAGTATTTTATTGAATTTAGTTTTCAAATTATTGAAATATATATAAGACCAAGGACTTGATGTGAAGATTTACTCCCGTTCATTTTTCCACCTTGAAAATTCTAAATTCCGATTCCGCCCCTTTCTTTCGCAAGCGAAAAGGCAGAAAGAGTCGAGGAAGTCGGCTTTCTACAGCGCCGAACGTGCCTCCGTGTAGATACAGCTTGAGTCTCAGGTACGGCTGTAAATGATTCGATGAATACTCATAGATTCTTCGAAATACAAACGTAGCAGAATTTTAACCGTACCTAGCTACGAATATGAAGATTATAATATACTGAAACCGAAAAGTTAGCCTAGGTTTGATTTTACAAGAT
This sequence comes from Andricus quercusramuli, assembly GCA_932178445.1. Taxonomy (NCBI): domain Eukaryota; kingdom Metazoa; phylum Arthropoda; class Insecta; order Hymenoptera; family Cynipidae; genus Andricus; species Andricus quercusramuli. Next base: position 68,072 of record CAKNXH010059648.1, on the reverse strand, counting down.
TAAACACATAAATACACTGAATTTATTATAGAACTCCGGAAAGAACTTCGTCTTTTGTGAAAATTTAATTACTAATTGAATAAAATTGGATAAAAATGAAATGAATAAAACACTAGAAAGAATTATTTTTTGTTACGTGACAAATAATTTTGCATGTAATTGGTCCCATGAATAATTATTTCCAGAGGAAGAACTAATAAGTTTATGAGAAATGTAAATTCCGAAGTAAATTTCAAGTCATATGTATTTGGGGTAAAAGCAGTTCATTTTTTTTAGAAAATATTGATCAGTGACCTGGGTTGGAGTAGTGTTATGGAACAAGGGTGTTATTTAAATGAGCAACACGGGAATTCTAGAATGATCTCAAATCTACCCCCCCCCCCCCCCCCTCGTGTAACCATACGAGGGATTCACGGTTAAACAATAATAAACGTTATTATTATTATTATTGCAAAATTAGGAAGAGATTTGCGAAAATAATGTTTGGAATGAGAACATTTGACACATAGCGGAGTTGCATTGTAAAATTAAAGATAAATAAGTAAATAAATAAATATCAAACTTATGTTAGAATAGTTCAAAATTTGGTAGAAAAATGTTGTAAAAATTCTAATTGAGATTATAGTATTCTATTCTGATTTATTTATTTTTTGTTAATTATAAATTATTTGTATAGGTGGCGATATAGAGCAGCCCTTCAATTTTAATTTTGAGCTTTCGTAATTATAATTTACACTCCTCCTGGATTTGAAACTCAAGGGAGGAAATTATTTTCCATTCACTTCCATTCAAGTTAATACCGTTTCTCTACTATTCAAGGAGCAATTTTCATTCATATCTTTCACGTTTAAACCCAGCTTTGGAAAGAAAATTGGGGGACTAAAGAAGATGTAGCATTCCTAGGGTTAAGTACTCTCAGGGAGTGGAAATCATGAGGATTTGAAACAATTCCGGACCTACTGCAATAAGTTCCTTGAAGGTACGAAATTAACGCCTTCCTTTAAGGTTGCAACTCCTTACCTGCGCACCCGTAAATGCTCTGTTTCGAATGTTGAGCGGATACCAGGCCCTATTTGAACTCACTCCTGGATTCCATCGGTAGGTAGTTTACGACAGCGTTTCCCAAACTTTTTTCGATTTTTTCAGGGAGGGGCAGGGCCACCACCTTACAATTTTTTCACAATACTGAAACCCAAGGGGGATACTTGGCTGCCGGTCATGCGGGCGGTTGCATGCTTCGTGCGACCTTTCCATTTTGAGGATTAGAGCCGGTTGAACAAAATTAAACTTCGTCGAAATGTTAATGAATTAAACTTTAAATAGCTGAATCAATTTCCTGATATAATTTTAAGAAAACGGAAAAAAAGTTTATGAAAATCGGTTAATATCTTCAATTCCAGTTGAGAGTTCTTCTAATTTTGCATGCACTCAAAGATTTACTTCATTCCTGGAAATATTAACCGATTTTCATAAACTTTTTTTCATTTTCTTGAAAATATATAAGGAAATTGTTAATCTTATGACAATGAAAGGGTCATCATAGCAGGTAACCGAAAGTAGCCGTCTGCTGACAGATGGGGGGGGGGGGCTGCCGAGTTGCCAAGCCCTGGGTGGCATCCTCCTACGGTGGCTGCCGGGCCCGGGGTGGTCTCCCCCGACTGCGGTCGGGGACTTGACCGTCGGCAGTAGTGAGGCAAGTCACCGATATGTTTTCTCAACAACAAAAAATTCTTTTTATATGTTAAACAGAATGCCCAGATTCCCGCCAGCGGTTGGCTTTCAGCCCCTGGATTCGGAGTACGAGCTGGTGTGGGTCCATTGCCATTATTTTAGTGTGGAGGGGAGCCTCTCATCAAGGCCCACTGGACCTTGGTAAGAGCCATGGTTCCAGTTGTTGAAGAGGGGTACCTGCTCCCAGGGGCCCGGCCACTTCTGGAGGACGATCCGGAAGAAGACTGATTCGCCGGATGTGATTAGTGGTCAAAAAAGGGGGGGGGGGGGGGTCCAAAAGACTATTTGTATTTTTAGTCGCCTTTTTTCTTCTAATTGAATATTTTTTTATAATAATTTATGGAGGGGGTAGGGGAAAGACAGTTGAGAGGGAGTCTTTTTCCTTTCATGGATTGTCTTGTTTTAGCCACCACTTTTAGCTGAATTGTTACTTGTATGTCAGTCTCCTAGCAGGTAACGGCATAATCGCCGCAGTTTACTGGAGAGGCTTGTTTGCAACCGTTCCCTGTCAGACTAGTAACATGGTGGTAACAGCCGGCAGCGATCTTACTGGACAGAAAAACTTCGTGCGCATGCGCAAGGAATAGGCATTCATTAGCTCTGTGATTTCCCGCACAATTTACAAGTTCAAACGTAAATAGCTTTTACCTTGATTTTGGAATATTTTGTTTATATTTTTGTATAATTTAAACAAAAATAATAATTATACTTATTTTTTATAAAAAGAATTTATTACAATATCAATATTTTACTTAGTTATTTAATTTTCATTTATACATATACATTTTGGGTCTAACCTCTAATGTAATTTCTTTTTCGTAAGGGTTCTGTTTTTTTATAACAGATATGTTCACATATTATTTCACTTTTCCGGAACTTATTTATCGTTTAATTATGTCCCTTTTCAACATTTTTGCAAAAGTATTCATAATTATAATTCCGAAACGATATATATTTTGAGGTTATGCTGTCATTGCACGTTGCGTTTTCAAACATCACTTTGTTACAAGCATGTGATCACAATGGCGGGATAATGTTACCTGCTTCGCTTGTAATTTGTTACTACTTTGAGTGGGAAATATATTGTCACTGGGTGACCAGCAGGGAAGTCACGAGTGACTGGTTTTCTGAATCTTGTTACAATTATGTGACTATTCGGACTAGTAACTGTGTTAGCTGAGTAGTTCCTCCCTGGAGGTCACTTCCTTCCCAAATTCGTTACTAATAATTTTTTCTCTATTTAGTCTCTGAGTTGCTCGCTTTTAATCCTTGAAAACCACTAAATTTTCTATTCTTTTTGAAAGCGACATTCACACAAAAATTATTCGGCCAGGATTAACGCCCCTCTGTGCGCAGGGCCGCTCCTTCCATTTAATAAACAATTTAACAAAAATTTTGTAGTCTCACATTCAGAATAAAAAACAGGTTTGAGCATGTGATATCAAATTATCGAGGAAAATTTGACATGCTTGTATCTTCTTCGCCTTTTTTTTTAAATTTGCAAACTAAATATGGACGGAAGACGGTCGCACAAAATTTACCTTATTTTGACCATTTATCTCTCTTTCCTTTTCCTCCCGGTTTATTGGAAAAAATCTCTAGCGAAATGCCGACATTTCTTTTCTATTCATACACATATGCGCACAGTATACATAACCTTAATTTTCAGAATGGCCGCAGAGTTTGCGTGGGTAGTAGAACCGTGGACTTCGCTGTCGTTGAATTGGTGTGCAGCGATATTAGGGCCGCAGTTCTCGGTGATACGTCAGCTGTTTTTCCACAAGAAGAGTTACCCATGCTTGTTGGTAAGATCTGGATCGTTGAAGGACGTTCGATTTCAATGATGGTTTCTTCTTGATTCGCTGGAGGTCGTCCAATATCGTTCTTGGGTGCTGGAATCCCCTCTAGATGTCTTATAACTGTGAAATTGAATTTTTACAATTCCGGCCTTGACCCGAGGGTAGCAGCAGAAAATGCTCCATCCCACGGCAAGTAGATCAAGGCCGATATAGGAGCCATGGATCAACATCAGGTGATTAGCCCTAAATCGACGTTGTAGATTTATCTCGTTCAGTTGTGGTTCCAATTCATACCGGGATCTCTCATTTTCAGCAAAGGCTTCACATTGAGCGGAGTTGTCCTTTAGGGATGCCCTTCTTCTTTAGTCGTTAAAATAAGTTCCCCTTGTTCATGCAGGAGTGGAGATAGGTCGGCCAAATTTAGATGTAGTAGGGGTTCGTAAATAACCGCCATTGCTCCGATCATGTTTGTTGATCCAAAAAACGTTTTATCCTGCGTTCTGAGCTGACATCCGGAGAGAGTTTCAGGTAGGGAATAGAGCCATCCATTCAAAGAATCAATTGGAACCCATTCCGATTCTTTGCTATAGATCACTCGGATGTCACACTTACGGAGGACCTTTGTCGAAGGGTTTAAGAGGAGTTCGCTTTCGCACGATCGATACTTCGTGTTTTCGTTAATAGGTAAGTTGTTTTTGCAAGTCATGTAATATGAAGTCCTTGAGCATGATTCCATCTGTCGATGATTCAGTAAGATGTGTGCCCTTTGTAATTCTCCAACGTCAATGTGGGAAAATTTCGGTAGGGTGTAAGCACTTCCTGACGCATACCACAGCACTGATTGGAACACTGGTACCGGATGTAATTGGTACATCTAGCAGTAGGTATGTTCCAGTAATGGAACATTTACAAGTATACTAAGGATTTCCTTTTTGTAGAGTGCTGTGATGGTGACGACGCTGGATAACTCCTCAAGATCTACCTGTGGTCCTGGGATCGGGAAGTCGACTCTAGGGTGATGATCCTGGATATCCCGATAGGTTGGCTCCAACTGCCCAGATGTTGAGAGGGAGAGATGCATTTGCCTTGACGGGGTGTGTGGACGACCTCCAGGATTCGGTTTGCAGCGCGGATGTAGGCGTCGAGGCTGGCATCCACTGTTTTCAGTACGTGAGTCAATCTTTCGGCGTGCTTGAGTTTAGCAACTACTCGCGTCAGATTTTCCAGTCTTAGGTTGCTTTGGGACATTTGACGCTCGTGCCGATTTAGTCTCTCTTTGTTGCTTTTCGAGAGCTCGTGCACAGCTTCCAGTTGAGCTTTCACTATATCAGTTTGTTTCTCGACCAGGTAAGACATATTAGCTTGAGCCTAATTGAGCTCTGAGATTTCAGCCTCCAGCATTTCACCATCGTTATATTTCATCAAGCCGGCTATGGGCCCAATAAACCCTCTGAGGATTCCTAGCAATGGCGTAGGTCGCCGGCTCCTCATTCCCATGGGTGATTTTCTGCAGGAAAGGTAATCCAAAACCTGGCAGGTAGAGGTCTGATAGATGTTTGAAACGCTGTTCATAGGTGTCCAGTAGTCCTTGAATGTCTTTCAGGTCCAGAAATACGGTAATCCACCAAGTCCCAATAACTCGTCTCATCGATCACATGTGCTCGTAGTAGACCCTGGTGCTGGTTTTCAGCGAGGTAATCCTATATGTCACCTGATTGGGGTCATCGGAAGCAGCGAGGGGAGGCAAAAAAAGTAACTGCCTGACACGTATCATTTTACCTAGGAAAAAGTGGGTGTGAGATCTTCTTTTCGGAACAAGTGTTAAATTTTCATGTACTCTTCTTCGACCGCATGCCTAGCACCACTTAATAGACCTTGAACCCTATCGTAGTAATTCCTTACTGTCTCATGTTGAACCGTACGAAGAATCACTATGTTCTCGAAGTACCATTGGTATTTTTTGTGGGGGCAAATCGTTTCTTTAGGTGAGCGATTAAATCGTTCACTTTATTGAAACGCTAATCCCTAACACTATAACGGGCAAAACTCTTGAGTTTGCTTAGAGCTATCTTGATGAACCCAGGTTCATTGGCTTCGGTGACATAAACCGCGCCGTTGGCTATGTCCTGAAGAAACTCTTTCAATTTGGGGGTCTTCCCGTTGAACTGCGGGATGTGATCAGTACTCTGCTGCAGTGTCATGCAATCCAGTACTGAGGACATTGCTGCAGCCGTATCAACATTCGTAGTTTCTTGTGGGATGGTGATGTTTGAATTAATTCCGTTTAACTTCGTGAGGTGGACACTCCTAGAGTGCTCTCCATTATCATCCCCGTTTTCAGACGTTTTGGGCAATGAAAATTGTTAGAGGGGTTGATAGGCAAAAGTGAGTTTTATTTTCGGAGATTCTAGCTAATTATTCAGTGCAAAGGTACTCCATATACCGTAAAGAATCGATGTACTAACAGTAATCCCGCAATTTCTTGGAATTGGCCAGGCCCTAAATTAGTGTTATCGGAGATGACGTGAAAAGGCAAGCTTAATCATTCGATTGATAGTTCTACGATTCCTTTAATTATTACTACCAGGTCACCATAGGCGATCTGAAATTCTGGCAGGTCGAGGTACGGAATTGTCAAATAACTTTCCCGAATGTGATTAATGGCGGTATTATTTCTACAGCTCAATCGTGCTACTCCTTGGATTTCCTGAGAAATTAGTCTGATAAAGTCGGAACGGGTGGGTTTAAAACGGGGTCCGTATCTGCCACATAAAGGGCCATTGGTCAACTTCGAATGAGGGTGATTTCCCTTATAAGCTTGACTCCACGATCCTACTATTTAGTACATTGGGTACCCATGCAGTTGACATAGGTGTTCTATTTCTTGAAGTCCTGCAATCCCCCTCATTTGAGCTCTTCCTATCGGTGTTGCGTTCAAAATGACGTAAAAGTGGAAATTCGCTTCTACGATCTCCACTTCCAACTCTCCTATTATAGTCAAGGTAATATTACCGAACGTAACTTCGCATTCGGGAACCGAGTGGTAAGAGGTATTCAAGCTACCTGCGTGGATGTAGTTGCCGTTTTTATTCCAAGTAAAAATTAGTTTCGCGATTCCTGTATTAAAATCATCGCCGCGCAACTGAATCGTAAGAGGCAGTCTTCTTTTGGCTGGGCACGTAATCTCGTTTATGAATGGGGGCATTGAGTTGACAGGAGGCGCCACACCAGAATCTTTTTTGAATAAATGAATTTTTTTCTAATTTTTGTGGACCAAGAGTGGCGAAGGCGCCACACCAGAATTTTTTCCTGGCTACCCTGGGTCAACGTGTTTCTTATCCTAGAGTTCCATCATCTGATCCTAGGATAACGGTATTGTCGTCAGAAGAAGCACTATCTACGAGTTCTACCGTGGGGACTATCACTTCGCGTTCAGGGTGGTTTCCCTCGCGAAATGCGCACCTTCTTTGTTGGAGGGTTCCTCACGATCCAAGTCGATCGTCAAAATTTTCAGATTAGGAATTGCAGGCGCAACTTCGGGCATGGGGTTTTCAGGTCGCTTAATTTGCTGAGCTACGCATATAGAAACCGTCCTCCGAACGGGGGAGACCAGGCTACGATAGATGGCCGACCTGAGGAGTTCAGCAGAATTCTTGTGTTTTACTCCGGACCTCCTTCCTGTTTTACAAGGTTGAGTCAAGGTGCCTGCACCCCTGGAGTGGTTCATGTGGTATTCTGCCAAGCATTCAAATTTTAATCCGAGTCCTCACTGATAATTGACGAGTAAGGGTGATTATCTACAATGATTACTTGCGGCTTTTACACAAAACTAGGAACTTCGGACGCTACGACGGTGGAATTAAGTAATAGTTAGCGAAGATCTTGACGTGAGCAACAGAGCCATTGGCTTCGACGTACTTCTCAAAGAGCTAGAGGCTTATCAAGTCAGAATTGAATATAATTCAATTGAGGCTTCGTGGCACTATTTTTCCTTTTAAGGAAGTAAACGTAGTCGAGTACCACATCACTAACTCAAATAAATTCGTAACACTCAGACTGGGGCTTCTTTATTCTAAGTCACGGAGTCAGAAACTTTGGACGCTACAACGGGCGAAGAGGAGGTATTCCTCTAAGTCCAGAGCGGGCGAATTCGTAGGAAAGTACGGATTAGAATAGAACTATTTTAATCTGGTCTTTCTTGTATTTCGTGTCCGAGAAGGAGTAGCATTTCGCCTAAATCTCAACGTGAGCAACAGAGTCAGTGGCTTCCACGTACTTCTCACAGAGCTGAAGGCTTATCGAGCCGAAATTGAAAAAAAATTTCAATTACGCTTTGCAGTATCACTTTCCTTACGAAGGTGAGCCGCATTTAAAAAACACGTAACCTGTTTAGTCAGAGTATGAAATTTCGAATAAATAAAAAAAGTAGAATCCCGCTGAACTCTCAGTAGTTTATTTTCTGGTCCATGCACGCTTTACGATAAAGCATATTGACCCTAGTTACACTCAAGCTCCACCCTTTTATTTGAGATCCGATTTTCCCATCAAATCTTATTTTAATGTTTTGGAAATTCTAGACTCAAAAATTCCATGCGCATATTACACAGAGGTTTATTGGCCCCTAGCGGTGCCAGGGAGGTTCTCAGTACTCTTTTGCTGAACTTTCTTTGAGAGTTTGATTCTGGCTTCTGCCTGGTTTAACAGATTTTCGAAAAAGAACGAAAACTCGTCGTGACTAGTTAATTTTTGGGTGCCGAATTCCTGAAGCTCGAGAATCTCCCTTGGGACCTTGGGGGCTACAAAAACAACCGATTTCGGTTCAGATTCACGGACTTTAGTTTTTACCACGACAGGGTTTTTAGTTCGTTTTTCTCGTAACTTTATCCCTGAGCGGTGTCTTGGCTTATTCTTAGCATTACTGCTGCCCGGAAGATTAGGCATTTTCATGCCATACCGTAATTGGGATTGATAGACGTGCCGAACAAAAATAATTCTTGAATCAAATGCAATGCAGCCAAATCAAAAATACCGAGCAAGTTAATGTGAGGTCCCCTGGCAAGTTAATGCTCGGGTTTTTGGTTTGATCTGGCGGCACTCTAGCCGGTTAAGGCGTGAGCATAAGGTTCAAGCCTTATTCTTGGGCGTAAACTTGAGAAAGGTCATTCCTAGTTAAAGATATAATCAAAAGAACCCTTGAGATGTTGGACAGGAAGAAGCAAAGGGGAAAGGAAATATACAAGGAAGAAGTAGAAAAAGCGATCAGAGAAGGTAGGGTCTGAGATGTGATAAATAGGGAAAGAGGAGGAAGGAGGGGCGTGAATGAAGAAATAGAAATGGATGAGTGGACGGATTATTTTAAGGGTCTACTAGGGGAGATAAAAACAGGATCAAAGGGGAAAATAGAAAGACAGTCCAGGGAGAAATGGAGGAAAGGAAGGAAACAACAAGAGAAGAAGTGAATAAGGCGATAGATAGACTAAAAAGAAACAAGGCTACAGGAGAGGATGGTATTGAGAACGAAGCGATAAAGTATGGAGGAGAAGGGATTAGGGAAGGGATGTGGAAGATCTGCAACAAGGTCTGGAAAGAAGAAGGGTGACCGGAGGAGTGGATGACAGGGCTGGTAGTACCGCTTGTCAAGAAAGGGGAGGGTTAGAAGTTAGAAGAGTACAGACGGATCACTCTCAGGCCAGTGGTTTATAAAATATACGCGGAAATTCTAAGAAAAAGTTTGGAGAGTCAGATAGAAGATAAACTAAGTATCCAACATAATCAGATGGGATTTAGAAAAGGGATGGGGACAATAGATAACATTTATGTACTTATCTACTTGGTTAACAGAAACTTAGGGAGAAAAAGAGTGAAATTAGTAGCCCTATTCGTAGATTTTGAAGCAGCTTTTGACTCATTAAATAGAAAAGTGCTATGGTAGGCAATGAAAGGGAGGGGAATAGAGGAAGGGTTGGTAGAGAGGATGAAGGACATTCTCACTGATACTAGGATTAGGGTGAAGATAGGAAGGAAAAAAGTGGAGGTTTTCTGGACAGGAAGAGGTCTAAGGCAAGGGTCCCGTTGAGACCGCTACTATTTAATATGCTGCTGGCAGACTTAGAGGAGAAACTAAAGGAGAAAGGGAAAGCGGGAGCGATTTTGGATAATATCAAACTATTCTCTCTAGCATACGTGGACGACGTAGTTCTATTAGCAGGCGATGGTGAACGTAGGGAACACCGAGTTGATGTGCCTTAGATGTAGAAAGACCAAAATGGGTTACGTTTGTTTGAACCGCTCATTCAAAAGCAGAGAAAACTTGAGAGGCATTGTTCTATAATCTATTACGAACCTCCTATATCTTTGCCTATAGTCCGTATACCTGGTTATACCTAATCAATTTTGGGATTTTCCTCCTTTAATGGTCTTGCAAGGAATGAATGGCTGCGCATGTGTGAGCGGAAAATTACGAAAATAGAATTTGCATATTATTACAGGATTTTATTGAATGTTTAAAAAAATTGGATTTATTTAGAAACTCTAAAATATTTTATAAAGTTTCGGAAATCTTTTCTAGTTTTAAAATATTTTTAATGTCTCCAATGTCTCCAAAAATGTTTGCTAATGTCTATATTTTGCAAATACATTGTTCAAATTTTTTAATATCATTGAGTCTTTTAAAAAACTTATAACCTTCTAGACAAATATCTTTGAAAATGATTCGGATTCTTAATAATAGATTTAATACTTTCACAATGATTCATTAGAATAAATTTAAATTTTTAATTTAAAGATTTTTCGGGTTCCAATCATGTGCGAAACTATGAATGTTGCCGACGTTTCGTGAACATTGCAGTTCACTTCTTCTGGGCTGACCTGAAACTGAAGTTTCAGGTTATGTTGCTCTTATATATGTATTCTCTACGATGCGATTGGCCAGAGCGCCCCACGGTTAGGGTTAGGGTGTTTTAAGATTTCGATTGCTTCTCTCTGTTTTCTTGGAAAAATATTGTAAACCTTTGCGACGATGGTTGTTTTGTCGAATAAAATGCTATTTTCAGTTCCGATATGATGCACAGCTACTGCTGATTGCGTGAAATTTTTTAGCCTGACCTTACTCTCATGTTTTCACACGTTGACCTACCGCCCTCCCGGTTTCTCCAATATAGACTTTGCCAGCAGAAAAAGGGATTTTATACACTCGCGGATCACCGAGAGGTTCCTTTTCATTTTTAGGGATGTTTAGAAGTTGTCCTGTTTTTGCAGGTGGCTTAAACATAGTTCGAATATTGTGTTTGTTGAGAATTCTTTCTATTTGTTCTGTGATACATTGAATGTAGGGTACGATGGTAGTAGTTCCTCTCTCTCTTTCTTTAGTAGGTTGTGTTAACCAGGTCGGTGTTATTTATTATGAGCTGTTGAAACCGAACGGATCCATCACTGGGGAACAGTATCGACTTCAATAGATGCGATTGAGCCGAGTACTGCGCGAAAATCGGCCATAATATGAGCAGAGGAATGAAAAAGTGATTCTACAGCCTGACAACGCTCGGCCTCACATTGCCTAACCCGTTAAAACCTACCTGGAAACGCTCAAATGGGAAGTTCTATCCCATTCGCCGTATTCCCCAGATATTGCGCCGTCCAATTATTACTTGTTCCGGTCGATGGCACATGGTCTGATTGATCAGCAGTTACACTCATATGAAGACCTACAAAAATGGGTTGATTCGTGGATAGCCCCGAAAGATGAACACTTATACCGTAACGGTATTCGAGCTCTACCAGAAAATAATAATTATAAAAATTTGTTGCTGAAGTTAATAATTACCGAGTAATTAACAATTAAAGATTAACCGATCAGAAGCACGCGTTAGAAGGTCGACAGTCCATGTTCCATCGACAAGAGTGTGTGCATAAACAAGTTCAGTTCGTATAATTTCTCCTCATTTCGCTTTTCCAGTAGGTTGTGACTCTCTGATGTAACTTCACACGTCAACGAGATACAAAAACTGAAAAAAAAAATATTTTCCACAAACAACCAAATTCGACAACATTCCCATGAATTCTGTAAATTCCCTTGAATTTTGTAGAATTTTGGAGAACTCACTGGAATTCTCCTGAATTCTGAAGAATTCAGGAGAATTCAGCAGAATTTTCTTAAAATCACTGAAATTCTCTCTAACTCTGTAGAATTCTTTTGATTTCAGCAGAGTTCTCCTGAATTCAGTGAAATTCTCTTGAATTTTATATCATTCTCATGAATTCAGTCAAATTTTCTTGAAAAATGTGAAAATCTCTTGAATTCAGTAGCATTCTTTCAAGTTCGGCAGAACTCTCTTCAATTCAAAAGAATTCTTTAACGTTTGGCAGAATTTTCTTCAGATCTGCAGCATTCCCTTGAATAATTTAGAATTTTCCTGAATTTAGTAGAATTCTCTTAAAATATGTAAAATTCTCTTAAACTTTGTTCAATTCTATTAAATTCAGTAGAATTCTCCTAGGTTTGGCAGAATTCTCTTGAATTTAGTCAAATTATCCAGTTTTCTTTCGAATTTAGCAGAATATTCTTGGAAAAAGAATTCTGCGGAACTTAAAAGATGCTGCTGATTTCAAGAGAATTTCGCTATTTTAAACAATTCTACTGAATTCAAGAGAATTTCACTGATTTTAAGACAATTTCACTGAATTCAAAAGAATTCTGCTGAAATCAAAGGAATTCGTTGACGTGCGAAGTTACACCAGAGAGTCACAACCTACTGGAAAAGCGAACGAAGGAGAAATTATACGAACTGAACATGCTTATGCACACACTTTTGTCGATGGCACATGAACTATCTACCTTCTAACGCGTTCTTCTGATTGGTTAATTTTTAATTGTTAATTACTCGGTAATTATTAACTTCAGCAAAATATTTTTATAATTATTTTCGATGCAATTTTTTTGTTAGAATTCAAAAATACAAGAATGTTCTTTGAGTGCTGGGACACCCTGTTTATATATATATACTTCATTTAATGTGCATAATTAAAATAATTACCTTACATTCTTCAGAATTCTTTTTGACAATGTTAGAAATATTTCTAAATGTTTCGAAACATTTTTAAATATTCTCTTTAAATTATTTTAAAAAATATAGAATTGTTTTAAATTTCACATGAATCTTACGAACAAATTTTTATTCTCTTGAAACCTTACAAACTTTCAAATCGTTTCTAATTTTTTTTCCTAATCTTCAAAAATCTACATTTTGTCTAAAAATTGTTGGAATGTTTAAAAATTTCTTAACATTTTTGAATCGACGAAATCACAACACGACGAAATCACAACGATGGGTCTACGAGAAACAGTTGATTCTCCCTGATCCATCTCTCCCTCTTCTGTATTCTCCTCCTTGCGTCCGATAACAGCCGTATTTCATCAACAATATGCTGCTTAATTGTCAGCAGCTTTGACTTGTTAGGTGTGTGATTCAAGGTCCTTAGTTCTTGGGTGAACTTTCGAACCCTTTCCGTGAACGGTCTACCAGATGTTATGTAGGCAATCACACATTGAACAATTTTATTTTGAACAATATTTAGAGGTGGCCCACCGCCTTTGAAATTCTTGTGTAATTAACATGGGTAAACTCAACTTTTTTTTTTATTCAAGATTTTAAGCACGAAGTTATCCACTTTTTAATTTGAACTTTCAATATGTTGCTCTTGAATTTCTCAGAATCCACATGAAAACATTCTTTCAATTAAAAATTCATAAAAAGCATTAATTACGGTTGCTTGAAATGTGCCATTTTCATTGTTTTCTACTGTTTTCAAAGACTAATAACGACTCTTTTAATAGATACCTTATATTGAAAGTTCAAGAATATTTCCCTGGAAGGTTGAAGATTAAATTTTCTGAAAAAGCAGATTAGGAAAAGTATAAATAATCGTCCAATAATGAAAACAAATCTGAGTAAATTTTTGAAATTTGATAGGTCTATGACTTAAGCTGTTTGATTTTCGGTGCGAAACGCTCATCAGCTCAGTCATAAAGGTCCATCACAGTGGGTCTTGACACCATAAACTCATAAAGCAGTCCCATTCTCAGCAAGTTTTTTTCAGTCATATTTCCCTTTTTCAGAACAGTGGATAATAATATGAAACGGTTCAAAACATCCCCGCACTTCTATTAAAATAAGAAGAAAGGAGAAAAGTGAAATTAACAGTAGAAATGTGATAAAGGGAGATAACGGGCAAGGCTCAATATAGCTACAAATTTTTAAATATAGGTCAACAGGTTACTGGGGAAAATTAATAATTGCGTGCGCAATATGCTGGGCCCAAAGGTAGGGAGACCAGCGGCAGCAGGACGCGTTGATAGCACTCTCAGGATAGCGACGATTGAGGAATCACTTTTCGCTGGACAGACGATCAGAGCGGTCGTCTCGGAAAATCGCGAACAGACACAGGATTTACTTACTCGTAGCCTTAGCTAGCGAGCATCTAGGAATAAACGAGGTTGGTTTTCTTTTTACTAAAGACGATTTTTATAAAGTTCTCTCAGTTTCACCATTTTCTTTCTTATGTTTGGCTGATCTGTCCTCAAGTCTTGAGCATATTGGCAAGTGTTTAATCCGGGGGTAAAATTCTCTTTCTACCAGGCTTAGTCCTGGAAATCGAGAATGGATTCCCAATTGGGTAAACGCAACCAGATGTGCACAACGCTTTGAGGAGGGATAGGGAAAACTTAAATTAATTAGATACGAAGAAACGACTAATTTGAACCAAATTGAGCTTTCTACCAAGCTTTCGACTTGGAAATCGCACAATTTGAATTCTGAAGGTCGGAGTAATTGAAAAATATCAAAATAATCTATCTCCTGTTCCACGTTGTTGAGTCTGAATTCTTTATGGTCATGAAGCGACCCAGGATGAGAATTTAGACTAGAACGCTGGTTTCATAAAGCCAAACATAAGTAGCTTTAAATAATAAAAAAATAATTGCCTACTGCCAAATCGTACGTGAATGGATTTGAAGAATTGTAGTGCCTATAGACGATAGGAAATTAAGGTGAAATTTCCTCTAGACACTGCACCTAGTCTTGGGAAAATGAAGCTTTAGTTCAGGTGAGGAAAAAAACTGAGAGACATAAAAATATATCCTGGATGCTCGATAAAATAAGAGGGTGATAAAGATAGGAGTCAGTTTAGGCAAAAGGGCGGCGATTTTATCGGGAAATCGAAGTCTCAGCGAACAACTATTAATTTTCTCGCAATCTCCTCTGCGCACTTGTGACCCCACAATCCATAACAATTAAAAAGCTTTCCAATGAGTCGTAATCGAAGGAGACTAAATTTTATCGAGTCGTCAGCCGATGTAGAGTTGAGATCCACCGAAAGTTATATCTGTGAAGAGTTTTTAATCAACAATTACTTTCTATTCCGAGACTTACGCGTGAAAAATAGCACTGAATTTCGTCCAGGAGAGAACGGGGTTCCTATCCCGGTTCCAGGGGTATCCTTATTAGTAGAATTGAACAATAGGGTGGTAAGGGCGCGTTTTAATGTTCTGACCAGACTTGACCCAATTTGTGTAATTGGACTCGAGCTGCTGGATAGAGTCCATTAAAAGCAAACTGAACATATTTTCTCGGTAATTCTCAATGTTGCCAGAAAAGTCCAAGTTGCTACATCCATATTAAATTATTCATAATAAGGGAAAACGCGTTTTCGCGAAAGGTATCAACTCTCAGTTTGAGTAAAATCATCAATTTGTGGATCTCAGCTCGACATGGAAACATAAAATTTGAATTAGATACGACATCGATAAATCAGACAAAATAAAAATGTTACAAATAATTCAGGGGACTCTAACTAATCCTGTTATAAAGTCACATCGATGAAAAGAGCTGGACCTGCACTTTTACGATCGACTCTTCACTTACCGAAGTTGTCAGCTTTTGCAATGAGAACTTTCAAAGACGATGGGCCACCTCTTAATATTGTTTGAGATTGAAGAAAAAAAATCTGGCTTCTACAATTGCATAAACTACCATTATTTCCCCTTCACTCCTGAGGAAACCAAACGTGTTTTTTCTGATAGATTTGATACTTTCACGATGATTCATTATAATAAATTTAAATTTAAAATTTAGAATTTAAAATTTAAAGATTTTTCGGGTTTCAATCGTGTGCGAAACTATGAATGTTGCCGACGTTTCGTGAACATTGCAGTTCACTTCTTCAGGGCTGACCTGGAACTGAAGTTTCAGGTTATGTTGTTTTTATATATGTATTCTCTACGATGCCTAATAACTAATAACTAATAACATCAATAGGGACAATGGATATAATACCAATCCGATTTGGCTTTCCGTCCTGCCGGGTTTTTTAAAAAAGACTTGATTGGTCAATCAAGTTCAAGCAGTCCCCACCATGGGGCACTCTGGCCAATCACAGGCATCGTAGAGAATACATATATAAGAACAACATAACCAGAAACTTCAGTTTCAGGTCAGCCCTGAAGAAGTGAACTGCAATGTTCACGAAACGTCAGCAAAATTCATAGTTTCGCACACGATTGAAACCCGAAAAATCTTTAAATTTTAAATTCTAAATTTTAAATTTAAATTTATTATAATGAATCATCGTGAAAGTATCAAATCTATTATTAAAGAACTCTACGGGGAGAGTTTCCTTACTAAAACTAACACTTTTAGTAAGCTCAGGTCTTCTCAAGCTAAACTACTAACATCTTTAGCTTTCCTAAAACGGTGTAGGGACAATAACATCGTCCCAAAATTCTTACAGTTAAAAAACCATTTGGGAACATCTAAATCCAAATCAATTCTACATAAAACAAGTTTGCTTCTCTTAAAAGAAAGGATACAACATACCAAATTTGACTTGCATACCACCTCCAAAAAACTATTAAAACTTCATCTTTTTCTATCAAACACTCTCAGATTTGACATTTGGTCCACATTGGACCGCATATAATTTGACCAATCCCAACGGATTAAGGATTTTTGCACTGAGAAACAAAAAAAAAAATTGACAAATTACTTCCAGTAAAGCACGCACCATTAACTAATACAGTAAAAAACATCTCTAACCATCACCTCAGCAACGAAATGATTTCAGCCTTATCTAAAGGACATAATTTTGCAGTCGCCCCATCCAAAATCCCAAAAGAAGAAATCATCAGTAATTTGGAATCCACAATATACACCCTTCCACCCGAAAAAGCAAATGACATACGACGCAGGACAGCCAACATTTCACGCGAAGCCCAACTTCCTTCCTCAAACTTAAAAAAAACAAGAAAAAACAGCTATTAAAGAACTCAATCAGAATGAAGATATCATAATATTACCAGCAGACAAAGGCAACAAAACAGTAATAATGAATAAAGAAGACTATAACAACAAAATCATGGACCTTCTTACTGACGATACATATAAAAAGCTTAAAAAAGACCCCACAAAAACAATAACCAGAAAAACACAAAGCCTCCTAAAAGACTCAGATCTTGACAGCGATACAATATGTAAATTAAAACCTACTAATCCTATCTCTCCAAAACTTTATGGACTTCCAAAAATTCACAAAAACAACATCCCACTCAGACTGATCGTCAGCGCAATAAACTCTCCAACTTACAACCTAGCACGCTTTCTCGCCAAAAAACTTGAGCCTTTCACAGGAAACTCTATCACATAAATTCAAAACTCTTTTGACTTCATCAGAAAAATACAACAAATTCACATTCAACCCCAAGACATCCTAGTAAGTTTCGACGTAGTATCACTCTTTACAAAAGTACCAATCTCTGATACAATCGATATTATTAAATCATTCGCAAACTTCCCCTCTAATCTCACACCTTTGATAGAACACTATCTCACCAATACCTATTTTTCTTTCAATAAACAATTCTACGAACAAACCTCAGGAGTAGCAATGGGATCTCCAATCTCACCTGTAATAGCCAACATTTTTATGGAAAATTTAGAAACTAAAATCTTTAGCAAATCCAAGCTTGAACCGGAATTCTGGTGC
The DNA here is from genome assembly GCA_932178445.1 of Andricus quercusramuli. Classification (NCBI taxonomy): domain Eukaryota; kingdom Metazoa; phylum Arthropoda; class Insecta; order Hymenoptera; family Cynipidae; genus Andricus; species Andricus quercusramuli. Next base: position 50,508 of record CAKNXH010059648.1, on the reverse strand, counting down.
CGTTACGTTGACGACACTTTTGTCATCTGGAGACACGGACTAGACGAACTAAACAGATTTTTCGATTTCATCAATCAAATACACCCTAATATCAAGTTCACTATGGAAATTGAACAAAACGGAAAATTACGTTTCTTGGACGTACTAGTTTATAAAAGATCTGATAACACATTAGGACATGAAGTTTACAGAAAACCCACGCATACAAACAGATACCTGCATGCCTCCTCCCACCACCACCCATCTCAAAAGCAATCGGTCATCAATTCCCTTGTATACAGAGCTGTCTCCATAACAGATAAAGATAACTTACAAAAGGAATTACAAAATGTTAAACAAATCCTAATAGAAAACGATTACACAAACAAACAAATTAATAAAGCAATAAGAAAATATTTTCAAGAAAACAAGTCAACACAACCTACTAAAGAAAGAGGGAGAAAAACAACCACCATCCTACACTACATTCAAGGTATCACGGAACAAATAGGAAGAATTCTCAACAAACACAACATCCAAGCTATATTTAAACCACCTGCAAAAATAGGACAACTTCTAAACAACCCTAAAGATAAAAAGGAACCTTTCAGTGATCCGGGAGTATATCAAATCCCTTGTTCTTGTGGTAAAGTCTATATTGGAGGAACCGGGAGGGCGGTAAGTCAACGTGTAAAGGAACATGAGAGTAAAGTTAGGCTAAAACATTTCACACAATCAGCAGTAGCTGAGCATCATATCGAAACAGGACATAGTATTTTATTTGACAAAACAACCGTCATTGCCAAAACGTACAATAAATTTCCAAGAAAACATAGAGAAGCAATCGAAATCTTGAAACACCCTAATAACATCAATAGGGATAATGGATATAATACCAATCCGATTTGGCTTTCCGTCCTGCCGGGTTTTTTAAAAAGGACTTGATTGGCCAATCAAGTTCAAGCAGTCCCCACCATGGGGCACTCTGGCCAATCACAGGCATCGTAGAGAATACATATATAAGAACAACATAACCTGAAACTTCAGTTTCAGGTCAGCCCTGAAGAAGTGAACTGCAATGTTCACGGAACGTCGGCAACATTCATAGTTTCGCACACGATTGAAACCCGAAAAATCTTTAAATTTTAAATTCTAAATTTTAAATTCAAATTTATTATTTATTGTTTTTTTCTGATCACCCTATTGCTCATCCAATCTTCTTGTTTAGTTTATGCAAGCGTATTTGGGTCTTTTGATTCATCGGCGGTTTTAGCAGCTTGATCAAGCAGCGGTTGCGGAAGCGCTTCGCATACATATCCATTTTTCCGGAGGTTGTGGGCTTGATTTCGCAAAAACTGATGCGAGACGTGCTGAAGCTCTGGGTGTTTCTGGCACCACAGAGTGTGCATACGCGCCATAAATCCTCTGCGAACAGGGATAATGCTGGTATTGTAGCAGTCTAGCAGGTCATCCCTGAGTTGATCCGTCCACTAAATGTAGGCGTTTCGCCGGTTCGTCGTCGTGTTTCCATCTAAATTATTTTCAGCACCCCGAACTCTAGGATGATCGGCATTGTTTGCCCATCCATTGTCGGGAGCTCTGCGCGTTCGATCGTTTTGAACGGCATCTACAACATTTTGGTGTTTTGGTGGTTTCATTGTTGTTCCCACGAGCAGCTAGGGAAGGAGTTCGTCCATCCTTGCAGAACCCCGCGTGCAAGGATGAGGCTGTTACTCTGAGAGGTCGCCCGGTATCTCAGAGACACCGTTTAAGACACCTTACCCAGGTGGCATTCAGCTTTCTGCACGGTTGTTACGCCTTCGCTTAGGGGTTATTCCTTCGGGACCATCCCTGGTCAGTTGACTGTCACTGCTTATTAATTATTGTAACCGTACTCAGCAGAAACCCTAGGTACAGGGACCCTCTATCCGCAACCCGAGGATGCGTTCGGTGGCTTTGTCATAGGCCCCTTAGTTCTATTCCAAAGGAATCGAAAAAATATATATATAAAAATATATATATATAAATATATATGTAATGTGTAATATATATATATATTCAGTTTGGGTTTCGGTTCCTTGGGAATCAAACCGAAGGGCCTATGACAAAGCTATTCGAACGCGTCCTCGGGTTGCGGATAGAGGGTCCCTGTACCAATGATTTCTTCTGAATATGGTTACAATAATGAATAAGCAGTCGCGGAAAATTGTCCAGGGATGGTCCCGACGGCATAACGCCTAAGCGAAGGCGCTAGAACCGTGCCGAAAGCTGAATGACACCTGGGTGAGGTGTCTCAAACGGTGACCTGAGATACCGGGCGACCTCTCAGAGTATCAGCCTTATCCTTGCACGCGAGGCTCTACAAGGATGGAAGAACCCTTTCCCTAGCTGCTCGTGGGAACAATAATGACAACACCAAACATAGTTGTAGTAAGTGCGGTTCAAAACAATCGAACGCGCAGGGCTCCCGACAATGGGTCGGACAACGATGCCGACTACCCTAGAGTTGGGGGAGCCAATCAAGACGGAATCAATGCGATGGACCGGCAGAATCTCAATACTTTTGGGTGGACGGATTGACTCAATGATGACCTGCTAGAGTGTTACGATAGCAGTATGGCCCCCGAGCTAGAAGGTAACATGCCACGACTGCAGGTTCTGTGGTGCGAGAAACACCCAGAGCTCTCGCACTTTTCGCGTCAACGTCTGCGAAACCATGCTGTGGCGTCACTGAGACCAACCACGAACAGGCATCCAATACACGAAGAACGATGCTTCAGGACTCGGAGAAACATCAACATTATTCATCATCAACATTGACCTCTGGACAATCAATTGTGGTGCATACAGTGCAGCGAGGACTTTGGCAGATGCAAACCACAAAAAACAAAATCAATGGTTGATCATAAAACCAAAGACGAATACATCAACTCAGCACAAAGATAGGCTGAGCAAGACAGTACACCTCCCGCATTCAGTGTGTAATTGACTGCATAACATCTGGCTGGACTTTCACTGCCAAGGTTCGAAAGTTCGCGCGCGAACTACGGATCCGTCATCACACACTCAACAAGTCAAAGCTACTGACCATCAGGCAGCATATTGTTGACGGAATACGAGTACTATCTAACGCTAAGAGAAGTCTAGAGCGGAGAAAGAGGTGGGTCGGAGAAAATCAACAGTTTTTGTCTGACCCATCTCGACCCTTCCAAGACCCTCCAGTTACTGTCGACCATCCGCCCAAATCGGAGCATTTTGGAGAGAAATCTACGAGGTCCAACATCCACTTCAAGAAGACTCAAAGAACATAAATAGCTTCAAGGAGCTGTGCAATGCCCTCACAACAGCTGAGGAGGAATGCCCACCTATCCCTACCGAGGAGGTGAAAAACGTATTAAGAGACATGAAGAAATATTCCGCTCCCGGTCCAGATTGTACCAGGACCTTCTGGTGGAAGAAGTTTCCTTCAACCCACCAGCATCTGGCCCGAATTTTCACCTTATGTCTTAAGTCGGAAGAACCTATTCTGGACAGGTCGGTGGAAGGGCGCACAGTGCTCCTGCCGAAGACAGGCAACTTAGCTGATCCTAAGAATTACAGGCCAATAACTTGTCTGAACACACTGTATAAGATCTTTACAGCTATCCTAAATGATAGGATTCTTCGGACAATTGGACCTGTATGGCGAGAGATCTATGAACAACGCGGCAGGAGAACCGGCAGGATGTCGGGAGAACCTGCTCATCGATAGATGTGTTTGTAAAGACGCAGCATCCTTTCAGCGATCCCTGTCGAGGGCCTGGATTGATAACCGAAAAGTTTTCGATTCAACCTCCCATAGACTTATCATCTGTCTGTTGGAAAGCTTGAAGGTTCATCCACACATATTAGGGTGCATAGAGAGAATAATTCCACTTTGGAAAACCTCTTCTTTTTTGCCTCACATTATTGCCACTGTCTCTCGCACTTTGTCATTCCGAAGGGTACCTCGGTGGCAAACCTGGAGATCGAAAGCATAAGGTCACTCATGTATTTCACATGGGCGATCTCAAGATCTACGCTAGAAATAAAGAGAAACTACATCAAGCTCTCAAAATTGTCAAAGGGTACACTCAAGAGATTGGAATGGAGTTCGGGTTAGAGAAATGTGCCACGGTTAAGTTGAAGGAAGGAAAACTTAATGGCATCCCCGAAGACCCTGAGCTTGTCGACAGAAGCGCTATACGACACCTAAGTGCTGGAGAGACCTATACATTCATGCGCGTGCCACAGAGCCGCATTGAGGACGTGACATCTATGAAGGATACTCTCCGAAGCAGATACAAACGTTTCATCCGGCAGATTTGGTCTTCCGAACTGTCGGCTAAGAACAAAGTATCTGCAACGAACATGCTCGCCGTCCCGGTAGTACTCTATTCATTTGAAGTGGTTCCATGGACGACGGACGAGCTCAGATCCCTTGATATCGGGACGCGAAAGGTTTTGCACATGAACAAAAGCATGCACCTTAAGTCTTCTGTTTCGCGACTTTACATCTCACGCCACCTAGGTGGTCGCGGAATACTGAATCTTGAATATCTTTACAACAGGATTATTCTGCGCACAGCACATATAGTTGCAAATGGACAACACCCTCTTCTTAAAATGATCAGGAAACATGAAGAAGCTGGCAAAGGGGCGTTTCTGTACAAAGCAGCGGAGGAGGCTGCTGAGCCACTCGGCCTTAAATTAAATACCAGGGGTGAGCAAAATGCATCAAATCTTATACATCTTGAATACTCACTTCTGAAGGCCCAGATTAAGATAGCATACGAGAAAAACTGCCACAAAGAGCTTCTCGACAAGAGGATGTACGGCATATTCCACAGAAATGTGGAGGATCAGTCGATGTCGAATGAGCTAACCTATGCTTTCCTCAAATCATCCGGATTGAAGTCGGGCACGAAGGGTTTCATTTTGGCATGTCAAGACGTCATTTTCAAGATGTCATTTCCACTCTAGCATACTGTCGCCACATTTTGAGCCAAGATATCCCCGATGATAGCTGCAGAGCGTGTCATGCACACCCCGAGCATCTAGGACACTTGTTATCTAGTTTTCCAACTCATGCGGGAAAGACCTACATCCAGAGGCACAATGCGGCACTAAGAGTGCTTCATTACCATCTCTGTCACTCGTATGGAATGGGCCTAAATACAGCTCCGCTAAACACTCCTAGGGAAATAAGAGTCAATTGTCGAAAATGAGAAGTGCCGTATATATTGGAACTTCATATTCTCGACAATTGTTTCTGTTGCGCACTCGAGGCCTGACATAGTTTTCCTTGATTTCGAGAAACGAACCATGTTCGTTATCGAATTTTCGGCACCAGCTGGCATAAACGTCACAGCCAAGAAAAAAGAAAAGAAAGAGAGGCATAAAGATCCTGTGAGGGAGTTGCGATGGTTATACCACGATTATTCTGTTAAGTTAATCGTCTTAATCATCGGCACTCTTGGAGTTGCCGAAGTTTAACTGGTTAATAGCCTGAAAAGCATCGCTGTGTGTCAACAAAATGCTGCGACACTTGCGGGGAAAATGCAGAAGGCGGTCGTCCTTGGGTCGCTCCGTGTCCTTAAGGTGCACGAGACTTTTGCTGGATCATCGTATTGAATTCATCGCAGACTGTAACCACCTACCTCACGGTCGTGAGACGTTGTTACAGCTGAAATTTTACTGCGATTTTGCTGGGAGGGGGTGCAATTTTTCAGATTAGCACCCGCTCCTGTTGAAATCCTGCGGTTGCCCTTATGACAATTTTTCAACTATATATAAATTGAGTGCACAAATAAGTTGTCGCTGTTTTTTTTTATGAAAATGCACCTTCAGTGTAAAAAAATGGTTACAAATGAATCATTCAAAGTATTGCACATCGTTAGCTACAACTTTTTCCCATCTTTCTGGTTTATATCGAATACCGTTACGGTATAAGTCTTCATCTCTTGAGGCTATCCACGAATCAAGCCATTTTTGGATTTCTTCATATGAGCGGAACTGCTGATCAACCAGACCAGATCAGAACAGATCTTCTTTGCGTTGTTTCACTTCGAGCAGCATCTCCGTAAACTTTTTGAAGCTCTCGATGCGCTTCAAGCGCCGTTATCTTCGAATGAAAGAAGAAAATCAACACTTTCCGCAAATCACGATAATTTGACACAGAATCGAACATTTTCACACAACCAAAAGTATGACGCCAAAACAAAGGTCACTAATGTGTCTCAACGGTTTGTTTACCACATGCCTAAGCTTAGTTCATGGCGTTTTGGATATGTCAAAATCGACCCGCACTTACTGCTGGAGCCATCTATTGACAAACAGCGAGAACTCATTTGCGCACCTAATATATATATATATATATATATATATATATATATATATATTCGGTTTCGGTTTCGATTCCCTTGGAATAGAACCGAAGGGCTTATGACAAAGCCACCGAACGCGTCCTCGGGTTGCGGATAGAGGGTCCCCGTACCAAGGGTTTCTGCTGAATATGGGTACAATAATTAATAAGCAGTCGCGGACAATTGTCCAGGGATGGTCCCGAAGGAATAACCCCTAAGCGAAGGTGTGCGAACCGTGCCGAAAGCTGCATGGCACCTGGGTGAGGTGTCTTTAACGGTGACCCTGGGATATCGGGCGATGTCTCAGAGTAATAGCCTTATCCTTGCACGCGGGGCTCTACAAGGATGGACGAACCCTTTCCCTAGCTGCTCGTGGGAACAACAATGAAACCAAAAAACCACCAAAATGTTGTAGATGCGGTTCAAAACGATCGAACTCGCAGAGCACCCGACAATGGATCGGCAAACAATGCCGATCATCCTAGAGTTCGGGGTGCTGAAAATAATTTAGATGGAAACACAACGACGAACCGGCGAAACGCCCACATTGAGTGGACGGATCAACTTAAGAATGATGTGTTAGACTGCTACGATGCCAGTATTATCCCTGTTCGTGGAGGCTTTATGGCGCGTATGCATACTCTGTGGTGCCAGAAACACCCAGAGCTTCAACACGTTTCGCATCAGTCTTTGCGAAATCAAGCCGACTACCTCCGAAAAAATGGATATGTACGCGGAGCGCTTCCTCAACCGCTGCTTGAACAAGCTGCAGACGAAGATGAAACGACATTAAGACCAACCGCAGAAAGTAGGCACCTTCTTGAAGATGATGGCAATTTCAGTACAAGGAGGAACATCAACATGCAGGTTCCTCTTAAGCCCCAAGATCTGGCTGAAATGGATGCCTCCCTTTGTGGAGATATCTCGCAAGAGTCCGACCTCTGGACCATCAATTGCTCAGTTTATGGTGCTGCGAGAGCTTTGGCTGATTCAAATCGAAGGCTCAAACCGACGATGGATCAAAAGACAAGAAGACGCTTGCATCAACTGAACAAGAAAATTGGATGGGCAAGACAGAATGCGTCCCGTGTTCAATGTGTGATTGACTACATAACATCTGGTAGACCGTTCACGGAAAGGGTTCGAAAGTTCGCCCAAGAACTAAGGACCTTGAATCACACACTAAACAAGTCAAAGCTGCTGACAATCAAGCAACATATTGTTGACAAAATAAGGCTGTTATCTGACGCAAGGAGGAGGATACAGAAGAGGGAGAGATGGATCAGAGAGAATCAACAGTTTCTCGCTGACCCATCGCGCCTCTTCAGTGATCCCCCTGTTTTTGTAAAAAATCCTCCCAAGCCCAAGGAGGTAGAGACTTTTTGGAGAGAGGTGTACAAGATCCCGAAAACACTAGAGTTGAAGGAAGATACTGACAATATCATCCGCTTCAAGGAGTTTTGCGACAGCCTCATAAAATCTGAGGAGGAGTGCCCATCAGTCACTGCCGAAGAGGTGAAAAAAGCACTTAGAGGCACGAAGAACTTTTCCGGTGCTGGACCAGATTGTATCAAGAACTTTTGGTGGAAGAAGTTTACTTCTACACACCAACATTTGGCCCGCATATTCACCTCATATTTAAAGTCGGAGATGCCCATTCCGCAGTGGCTAGTGTTAGGACGCACTATACTCCTACCGAAAAAAGGCGACTTGTCCAAACCAGAGAATTACAGGCCAATAACTTGTTTGAACACACTGTATAAGATTTTTACAGCTATCCTAAACAACAGGATTGTTCGACGAATTGAGCCTGTATGGCGAGAGATGTACGAACAACGTGGCTCGAAAAAAGGTGTAGCAGGCTGTCGAGAGAACCTGCTGATTGACAGGTGTGTCTGTAAAGACGCTACAGTCCATCAGCGCGTCCTGTCAATGGCCTGGATTGACTACCGGAAAGCTTTTGATTCAACCTCTCATAGACTTATCATCTGTCTGTTGGAAAGCTTGAAGGTACATCCACACATAGTGAGATGCATAGAGAGATTGATGCCTCTTTGGAAAACTAGATTTACCATCTCATCTAGGAATTATCGTCTGACGACGAACAACGTCACCTTCCAGAGGGGCGTCTTTCAAGGGGATAGTATGAGCCCTTTGCTTTTTTGCATCACACTTTTGCCTCTATCTCTTGCACTACGAAATTCTCCTGGATACCTCTGTGGCGACACTAATCAGCGTGAGCATAAGGTCACTCATGTATTCTATTTGGATGACCTGAAGATCTATGCCGCTGGTGAAAGCAGACTTCAAACTGCTTTAAATATCGTCAAGAACTACACAGGAGAGATTGGGATGGACTTTGGTTTGGACAAGTGTGCCAAAATTCATTTGAAGAAAGGAAAGATTACTGGCGTTCCCAAGGACCCTGAGCTTGTGGATATAAGTGTTATTAGACATCTTAACACTGGAGAGACCTATACATACCTGGGCGTGCCTCAAAGCCGCATTCAGGACGTAACATCAGTGAAGGAGTCTCTCCGAAGCAGATACAAGCATCTTCTTCGACAGATTTGGTCTTCCAATCTGTCGGCGTTGAACAAGGTATCTGCGACTAACATGCTTGCCGTCCCGGTTCTACTCTACTCGTTTGGGGTGGTTCAATGGACGAAGAACGAGCTTAAGGCCCTTGATGTCACCACGCGTAAGATCATGCATATGCATAAAAGCTTGCATATCAATTCGTCAGTTCCGCGATTATACATTTCACGCCAGCAAGGCGGACGCGGACTTCTGAATCTCCAGTGTCTTCATAACCGAATTGTTTTGAGTACAGCTTACATCGTTGCGAATGGCAGAGATCCTCTCCTAAAGATGGTCAGAAACCACGAGATGATTGGCGAAGGGGCGTTCCTTTACAAAGCCGCGGAGCAAGCTGCCGAGACCCTTGGCCTGAATTTTAACATCAGAAGTGAGGAAAGTGCATTACTCCATCTAGATGCTTCACGTCTAAAAGCCGAAGTAAAGAAAGCAGAGGTTGGAAAATTTCACCAAGAGCTACTCGACAAGCAAATGCACGGAAACTTTCACAGAAATGTAGAAAAACAGTCCTTGTCGAAGGAGCAAACTTTTGCTTTCCTCAAATCATCAGGGCTCAATTCAGGTACAGAGGGCTTTATTTTCGCATGCCAGGACGGTGTAATCTCCACCTTAGCATACCGCGCCCGCATTTTATGTCAAGAAGTTCCCAGTGATAGGTGCAGAGCGTGTCATGCACACGCTGAGTACCTAGAACATATACTATCGGGGTGTCCGACCCACGCAGGAACAACGTATATCTATAGACATAATGCGGCCCTAAGAGTACTTTATTACCACCTTTGTCGCTCTTACGGTGTTGGTCGCGACCCTGCCCTGCCGAACGCTCCACGGGATATAGAGTCAATTGTCCGAAACGAGAAGTGCCAGATTTTCTGGAACTACGATTTTCGGGCAGCAGTCTCCGTTGCGCACTCGAGGCCTGACATTGTTCTCCAAGACTTCGAGAAACGAACTATATTCGTGATCGAATTCTCGGCTCCATCCGAATACAACATCACTGCAAAGGAGAAAGAAAAAGAGGAGAGATATCAAGACCTTAAAAGAGAGCTGCTTCGACTGTACCCAAAATATTCGGTACGAGTGATTGTTCTTGTGATAGGTGCTCTCGGAGGTGTGAAATTATCGCTGGTTCGTAACCTTAAAGCCATACCCGCGTGCCAAAAATATGCCAAGGCTCTTGCGAGATGGATGCAGAAAGCTGTCATCCTTGGGTCGCTTCGTGTCCTCAAGACACACGAGGGTTTCGCCGGCCTGTCGTTGTGATTTCGTCGTGCCCTGTGACCACCCATCTCACGGATGTGAGACGTGGCCATAGGTGTATTTTACCGCGGTTCTACTGGGGGCCATTGACATTTTTTCAAGATGGCAGTTGCTCTTAGTGGTACCCTGCGGTGGTTGTTTAACTTT
>CAKNXH010059648.1:16005-33228 GCA_932178445.1 Andricus quercusramuli | reverse complement strand
CCTTCGCCAATCATCTCGTGGTTTCTGACCATCTTTAGGAGAGGATCTCTGCCATTCGCAACGATGTAAGCTGTACTCAAAACCATTCGGTTATGAAGACATTGGAGATTCAGAAGTCCGCCTCCGCCTTGACGGCGTGAAATGTATAATCGCGGAACTGACAAATTGATATGCAAGCTTTTATGCATATGCATGATCTTACGCGTAGTGACATCAAGGGCCTTAAGCTCGTTCTTCGTCCATTGAACCACCCCAAACGAGTAGAGTAGAACCGGGACGGCAAGCATGTTAGTCGCAGATACCTTGTTCAACGCCGACAGATTGGAAGACCAAATCTGTCGAAGAAGATGCTTGTATCTGCTTCGGAGACACTCCTTCACTGATGTTACGTCCTGAATGCGGCTTTGAGGCACGCCCAGGTATGTATAGGTCTCTCCAGTGTTAAGATGTCTAATAACACTTATATCCACAAGCTCAGGGTCCTTGGGAACGCTAGTAATCTTTTCTTTCTTCAAATGAATTTTGGCACACTTGTCCAAACCAAAGTCCATCCCAATCTCTCCTGTGTAGTTCTAGACGATATTTATAGCAGTTTAAAGTTTGCTTTTACCAGCGGCATAGACGTTCAGGTCATCCATATAAAATACATGAGTGACCTTATGCTCACGCTGATTAGTGTCGCCACAGAGGTATCCAGGAGAATTTCGTAGTGCGAGAGATAGAGGCAGAAGTGTGATGCAAAAAAGCAAAGGGCTCATACTATCCCCTTGAAAGACGCCCCTCTGGAAGGTGACCTTGTTCGTCGTCAGACGATGATTCCTAGATGAGTTGGTAAATCTCGTTTTCCAAAGAGGCGTCACTCTCTATGCATCTCACTATGTGTGGATGTACCTTCAAGCTTTCCAACAGACAGATGATAAGTCTATGAGAGGTTGAATCGAAAGCTTTCCGGTAGTCAATCCAGGCCATTGACAGGACGCGCTGATGGGCGGCAGCGTCTTTACAGACACACCTGTCAATTAGCAGGTTCTCTCGACAGCCTGCTACACCTTTTTCGAGCCTCGTTGTTCGTATATCTCTCGCCATACAGGCTCAATTCGTCGAACGATCCTGTTGTTTAGGACAGCTGTAAAGATCTTCTACAGTGTGTTTAAACAAGTTATTGGCCTGTAATTCTCTGGTCTGGACAAGGTACCTTTTTGCGGTAGGAGTATAGTGCGTCCTAACATCAGCCACTGCGGAATGGGCGTCTTCGACTTGAAATATGAGGTGAATATGCGGGCCAAATGTTGTTGTATAGAAGTAAACTTCTTCCACCAAAAGTTCTTGATACAATCTGGTCCAGCACCGGAAAAGTTCTTCGTGCCTCTAAGGGCTTTTTTCACCTCTTCATCAGTGACTGATGGGCACTCCTCCTCAGATTTTATGAGGCTGTCGCAAAACTCCTTGAAGCGGATGATATTGTCAGTATCTTCTTTCAACTCTAGTGTTTATATATATATATATATATATATATATATATATATATATAAACGAATGTTCTCAATTTATTTGAACCCATTCGTTTAGGGGGGCGTTGATGGTTATCAATTTCTGATAATTAAAGAATTATGAATCGATTTTTTTAAAAGGATTTTTCTGTTCAGAGGGGCATTAATCGATATGTACATATATGGGTCTCTAAGATCGATATGCTATTTTCCCATAAAAATTCGAAAACTTTTCTCAACAGAAGAAAAAAGATAGAAAAAATTCTTAAAAAAAATATAATTACCAAGCTTTTACGTTGTTAGTAATATAAGATCACTCACAAATACGTGAAATGAAATTTTTTTTTTTAAACCCATAGATCTTTTAAAAGATAAAAGCTCTATCCGTTCAAGGGGGCGTTGAGACGGTCCATTCTATGTTCATAATTATAATAAAAGTATAATGTCACGGGCGAATATTTGTATTGGTACGCCTCTGACTCATAAGTGGATAAGCAGGTGTAACGAGGGGAGGATTCAAGAAATCATCCGGTCATACGATCGGTTGCGTGCGCCATCAGCTGATAAGTAGGGGTAGCGTGGGACCAATGCACCTTATAAATATCGATCCCGATATAGGTACCAATGCCTTCCGACTCAACCCTCTGCAAGGAAGGAGCCTCTGTTAGACAATCATTGGTCTACCTGTCATTGCAGACAGAAATTAAAATTCAAGAAGCGTCGTTGAAAGGACGCCACCTCTAACGGATTCTCCGGGATTATTGAAAAGCTTCGTTTACTAAACTATCCTTATTGATCAGAATTCGAATAGTTAGACGTAAGTTTTTGGGTTTCAGGATTTTTTGTTATTTTATTAGTGTGGTGCAAAAAATTTTGTAACGACTTTGAAATCCACATATCTGTGGAGGCCTCGTTGTGCATATTTGCATTTTAGTGTGGGAAATTGAATTAAAGGAATGATAAGTTAGTGTATGCAATTTTTATTGTAATGACTTTGAAATCCACACATTTGTGGAGGCCTCGTTGTGCATGATCGCATTAGGTATTGAAATTCAAATAAGAAATTTTACTTCCATATTTAAACAGAAAATAGAATGATAATCTAGTGTGTGCAAACTTTATTGTAATGACTTTGAAATCCACATATCTGGGGAGGCCTCGTTGTGCATATTTGCATTTCAGTGTGGGAAATTGAATTAAAGGAATGATAATTTACTGTATGCAATTTTTATTGCAACGACTCTGAAATCCGCATATTTGTGGAGGCCTCGTTGTGCATGATTACATTAACTATTGAAATTCAAATGAGAAAATTTACTTTCATATTTAAACAGAAAATAGAATGATAATCTAGTGTGTGCAAACTTTATTGTAACGACTCTGAAATCCACATATCTGTGGAGGCCTCGTTGTGCATGGTTGCATTAACTATGGAAATTCAAATGAGAAATTTTACTGGAACCAGAAAATAATTCGTAACGACTTTGCAATTTATCATATGATAAAGACCTCGTTGTGCGAAGGAAATTTTGGTATTTTCAATTAATTTTGGAGGAGAATCCTACTTGATCGTTTTTATAAAAGAGCATTTTTTGAATTGATTTAATTTATCTTCAAATACGCAATCATCTCTCCCTTGAGTGAATCCGCAATCTGCTTTTATTGTTGTTTCAAAATAGAGATTAAAAAAACTCAGTGAAATTTTTAATTGTGAGAATTAATCTTGGCCAATCGTAGTTTTTTCACGTTCTAATTTATTTATAAAATGTTTGGGAATAGTTTTAACATCCTATCAGTATTGGAATCCACTTATTTAATTGGTTGCAATTCACTGAACAGGAAAAAGTAAAGGCAAATTGGACGAATTTCTGAATGAGAATAAATATAGTTGAGATAAGGTTAAAATGCAACACCACCTTTACTAAAAATTAGTATAATTTTTAGTAAGATTGAGATCCTTAAACAAAATCAGCCAAGTGCAGTTATAATTAAATTCAAATTATTGATGAACACAAAATTGATTCCCGGTTAGAGAAACGGTAATGTTACAACTGATACGTGCCTGGCGGGACACTCGAGGAAATCAAAGTAGAGTGATTGCGTAAGGTCATAGCCTGTCCGGCGCATTCGGTTTCGGGAGAATAATAGAGAGCCATAAATCGCTTCAGTCTAGACGAGGCACAGGTGAACCATTGTATACCCGTCAACTCATTCAAATCAAGAATGACATAATAAAAGTAAAGAGATATAAGAATGCGGAAATGATCAAATCATTATCGTTGAAATTAAATCGATAATAACTGGTTCATTTCAGAATTTAAATACAGCGGGTGTAAAATTAGTACAAAATAAAATACGAAATAAATTCCTTTTGGAAATTTGAAACTTATTCATTTTTTTAAACTGATTACAATTTAAGATCGTCAAAATGGGGAAGGATAAAAACAATCGTAAAGAGAAACCAAAAAAGGGTATTAGGAAAATTAAATTTTCTGAATCCATGTTAGAAGTAATGAATGAAGAGAATGCTTTTCAATAATTTTCGGATCTTTCTGATACACAATCGGAACAAGAAAATAACGATTCCGAATTTAATAATACACGGGATCAAACTATTCCTGCACCTGAGAATGCCGAGATTAACATGAGTCAATTGGGGAATATTACCGGGAATGAGAATTTGAGAAATTATTTCGAAGTACCAGATAGTTTAGGCACGAAAAATAATTCGATTGCGCAAAACAATCATGATCTTAGTGATTATGATTGCGAAATTGCAGAGATGGATCAATTAATGATCACTCTCGAAAAACTAAAAAAAGACGTGAGCAAATCGGTATTATCACAAATTACTCTATCACGAATGGCGAAAAGAGAAAAAGTTAAACGTCGTGAATTTGAAGCAGATACGGAAAAAAGAATCGGATCTTTTGTAACCTCTTTAGTAAAAAGAATGGATGCTCCAGTAGAAATGCAAAAAGAAAATTCCGATCACCAAGATAGGATTTTAGAAGAGCAAATAGTTAATGTCGAAGAAAATGTGTGTTCACTTAAAAAGAAAACGGAAGAAGTTCTCACCGAACAGGCGGAACTTATCGTTACAAATATTAACAATCGGAAGCGTTTCCAAAATATTGAAGATTATCAGGATTTATTAAAAAAAGGAGATTTTCAGGATCAGGCAAAGAAAGGCCTATGATGTTTCTGAATGCTTTTTATGAATATGCTAGAGCGATAGATGTCAGGGGGGAAGATTTCAATTTCGTAGTACATTCATGTTCGGAAGGTATTGCTAGGGAATGGTGGAATCTTGTAGCTACTCCAGGTGAAAATGGGTTTACTTTCAGAGAAAAATTAATTTCAAAATTCTGAAATGATAATATTCGTTTTCAAATTAGTACTGACCTTCAATATGGTTATTATCAAGGAAAACTTACAAAATCGGAATATGCCATTAAAATGATCAATAATGATAAAGATTTAATACCACCTCCATCTGAGAATGAAATCGTCTCTAGATTGTCGAGACATTTTTCAGAAGAAATCCGTACTGCATATTTAATTCGGGATGTCAAAACTTTTGATAAATTTATCAAGTTATTAGAAACTTTTGATCAAGAAGGCTCAATAAATTGTATGGAGGGTTATGATCCTCGTAAAAATAGCGTTTATCAGCAAAATGGTTTTGGTAGATTTAATCGAAATAATAGAAATATGAGAAACAGTAGGGGAGACGGAAATAATTTCCAAAATTCGTATCAAAATCAAGAAGGATTGCTGGATCGTGAGAATGAAGATTTCAGTAATTCTCGCTTTGAATCAAATTATCCGCCTCCATATCGAAATAATGATTAGTACGTGAAACAGGATAAAAATCGATTTGGAAATAATTATAATTCAGGACGGGGATATAATAATTATCCGCGTCAAAATGATCAAAATCGAGGATATTTCAATCCAAATAACAGCGCTTATCAAAGAGACAATTCTTCTAATAATCCAAATAAATCAAATTTTGATTATGAAAAATCACAAAATCGTGTATTACGGAGGTAAGACCGAGGAGGGAGATTGGGATTTGGATTACCGAGAAAAGGGTAGAACACAATAAATCGAAGACCAAATTGGAAGAACAGTAAGACATTTATTACCACTTACAAGTTGAAGATCGCCATTCCGTGGCGAAGAACGGGTGATATTGAGATTGTCCGCGTGGACGACAGGGTGGTCCTAAAAAGGGCCGTTGATTTGCAGATGGAGATTCTTCCTCGTAGAGGTTCCGGTAGTAGGTCAATACCGTTGGCGTCACAGGGGACGATAGTCGAAGAGCGATAGGGAAGAGCACTAGCGATACGCACAAGGGGAAAAGCGGCACGATAGCCGAAAAACCAGAGCAGTCGACGTTGAGTCGAGCGAACACAGACTGAGGAACCACTGTGCTGTTCCTCGGGATTTCGGGTCCCCTCGGGGGATTCCGTTCCGTCTCGTGTGCGGTCCGGCAACCGTTTCGTGCAGGGTCGTACCGAGTCCCGCGTTATGGTAACAATTCTGTTACACCCCCCCTCCTCCCCGGGATATCCCGTGATGTGTTTGTCCAAATTTGATATAGTCTCAAAAAAAAGGCATTTAAACAAAAGTTTGCAAATCTGCTGTTTTCCTCTTGAGGTTTTCTTTAATAATTTTAAATCTAGTCAATCATCATGTTTCGGTTTCATTAGTATGAGTAAATTTGTCTGTTGGAGTTTGAGCTTGTAAAGTTTTCCTCAATTCAAATTGTTTTTCGTTGTCAAAAAGGTTGCATGGCATTTAAATGAATTTGAGTATTATTCCTTCGCGAATCTGATATTATAGTTCTTTACAATTGTCCTTAGTGTTGTGCTTTAGGTTCCTCTTCTCTCGCTGTTTTCTCGCTTCTGATCCTCTTCCATGGGTATCTTCTTTCTGAAACAAATGTGAAAAGAAAAACAAAAAATCCGTCCGTGTAGTCGATTGTCGTGGAGATTTCTTGTTTATAGAGTCGATTGTCCTTTGAGTCAGTCTTTTGTTTGTCTCTGGAGTCGATTGTCCTTTGAGTTTGTTTTTATTTGAGTTCAACTGTTGTTGTTTTATTTAGTTAATAATTATTAAAATTGTACATCGCATTGAAACTATGTAATTTAGTTTAATAACAAAAATTCCTCCTAAGGTTTAAATTTCTTTTTGTATTATCGTCTTTTTCTTTCTTCTCAGAGAAGACTGTTACTTCTGTCTTGTAATAGGATTCGAAAATGCTGTTATTTTTCAAATTTTTTGTTAGAGTCGTTTTACAGTAGTTGTGTTCAAAGTGTTGTTTATAGTTTTTCGAGATCATTTGCTTCGCTAATGCTATTAATCCGATGCCATTTTTGCTTGTTTTCAATTGTCAATATTCTGACTTAAACTTATTCATTTTTCCTACGCCTATGTGCCATTACCTGTATTTACATTTTCTAATTCAAAATCATTTATATTCCATTATCAAATGCTCTTGCCTTTAAGGTTTTTTAATTTGTTAATAGTTGGGGAAATTTTCTTTTTAATAATGAATGGGCCTTCGTACTGGTCGTAAAGTTTACCTGCCTTTTTATCTACTTTGTTAGACAGTTTGGTTTCCCTTTTTAAAACTCTATCTCCTACTTTAAATTCTAACGGTCTTCTCCTCAAATTATAATTTTTAGCCTGTCTTTTGTTTGCTTCATCTAAGTTTTTCTGGACTTCTTCTTTTATAATTTGTAATCTTCTTAATCTATCAGTCCATTTGTCGATACTTTGGAATATTATCTCGTTATCGGTTTCTACATTTTTTCTTAAGGACTGGAGAGGTTCTAATTCGTGACCTAAGTTTAAGAACGCGGGGGTAAATTGTGTTGATGAATTTTTACTAGTGTTAATTGCGAACTGTAGATCGTCTATATGTTCGTCTCAGGTAGAATGGTCGTTATCTAAGTAGGTTTTAATTATTTGTTCAATTGTCTTATTGTATGGCTCGGTTGGGTTTGCTTGGGGGTAGTACTTTGGCGTTTTCGTGTGCCTGATACCGAACTTTTCTGTTAAGTCTCGTAGTATTTCATTTACGAATTCCGTGCCATTATCTGTGTGAAGAATCCACGGTGTTCCCCAACGCGGAATGACACGTTTATGAAATTCTGATTCTATTGTTGTTCCGTTTGCTTCTTTAATCGGGATTATTTCTATCCATTTTGTAAATAGATCTACACACACTAAAATATATTGGTTTTTTCTCTTTTCAGGAATCGGCAATGGTCCCATGATATCGGCTGCTACCATGGTCCATGGTTCTTCGAGGATTCTCTTCCCCATTAATCCCACTTTACTTTGGTTACCCGGTTTTACTCTTTGACAAGTCTGGCAGTTTTTTACGCATTCGATAACGTCCGAATATACCCCTGGCCAGAAGTAATGTTCGGAAATCCTCGCGTAAGTTTTCTCTGAGCCTAAATGTCCTGTCTGGGTTTCGTCGTGATTTTCCCGTAAAACTTGAGCTCTAAGTTTTTTGGGTACGACTAATTTCCAGGGGTTTGAGTCTGGTAGTAAAGTAGATTTAAGTGGGTCAGTTCTGTAAAAGTAGAGTTGCGAATCTCTGATTCGCCATTTTTCGTGTTATTCGGGTCTGTTTGTAACTTGTCTGAATTTTGTAGAGTACCAGTCGTCTGTTTTGTCATTAACGTCCGCTTTTGGTTTTTCTACGCTACAAGCTAACACGAACGCTATATTTTTCGTTGGTTCTCCTGATCTCGAGAGGGCATCAGGGAATAAGTTTGAACTACCTTTACGATATATGACTTCGTAGTCATATTCTATTAATTCTAATGCCCATCTGGCTAATCGGCCAGGAAGGTTTTTTAGGTTATGGAGCCACTTCAAAGCTAAGTGGTCCGTGATTACTTTGAAGCTGTAACCTTCTAAATATGGCCTGAATTTTCGTATGGCCCAAACTACCGCCAAGCATTCTTTTTCAGATGCCGAGTAACGCGATTCCGCACCTTTTAGGCTTCTACTTGTGTAAGCGATTACGTAATTCACACCTTCGATTGTTTGTGTAAGTACAGCTCCTAACCCCGTGTTACTCGTGTCGGTTTCGAGTAGGAAGGGTTGTGTGAAATCTGGGCTTGTTAAAATTGGTGCTGAATTTAAGAGATCTTTGATTTTTTGGAAAGTCTCATCTTGTTCTAATCCCCACTCCCATTTTTTGTCTTTTTCAAGCAATCTGTTTATCTGTTCTATTATTTCGGAAAAATGTGGAATGAATTTTCTGTACCAACTTGCCATCCCTATTATGCGCTGTACTTGTTTAATGTTTTTAGCCTTAGGAAATTCTAGGATTGGTTGAATTTTTTCGTCGTCTATTTGGAGTCCTTAGTCATTAACTTCAAAACCTAAGTATTTGATTTCTGAGCAGCTGAATTCACATTTTTCAGGACTGATCTTTAAATTTGCTTCGTTTATTTTGTCTAGTACGATATTTAAATATTTCAAATGATCATCAAAATTTTGTGTTGCTATTACAATATCATCTAAATAACAAAAAACGTTTGGCTTTAAATCTGGAGTGATGATTTTATCCATCAGTCTCTGGAAAGTGGCTGGAGCATTGGTTAAACCGAATGGCATCCTTTTAAATTGGTACATGCCCTTTTCAGGGACTGTGAATGCTGTAATTGGTTTTGAATTTTCTTCTAATGGAATTTGTAAATAAGCTGATTTCAAATCAGTTTTGGAGATAAATTTTGCCGATCTTAAAGTGTCCAGTATTTCTGTCATGAGTGGGATCGGGTAGAGGTCTTTTTTAGTAATATTATTAACCTTTCTGAAATCTAAACAGAATCTATAATCTTTACCCGGGTTTTTGATCATCATTATAGGGTTTGACTAATCAGAGCAAGACGGTTCGATTATGTCTTGTTCTAATAATTTATCAACTGTCTGATAAATTATTTCCTTAATTTTTGGGCTCACGTGATAATATCGCTGTTTAATGGGATCGTGGCCCTGGACGTCAATTTTATGTTTCATTAGATGAGTCGCCCTATGTTCCTTTCTCTGGTGTATTTTAATTTTATTTTCGAGAAGCTTTTTTAATTGAGATTGTTGGCTTTGGATAAGCTCAACAATACCTTCGCAAATTTCGGGCGAACAATAATTTTGTTCATCGCTTTTTCCTAACCTATCTGAAATATTATGCAATTTTATTGCAATATTTTTGAAATTATTCCATTGGTTTTTATTTTCGATTTCCCTTATCTCGTTTGCTTTTTGAGATTCTTTTTCTAATTTTTCCCGATTAGTAACTTTTTTATTTTTCCAAAGGTTACTATCGCAATTCTTGTACGAATCATCGTATTTACTGTTATAATAAATTTTTCCTGAATTGTTTTTCTTATTCTTTTTGCTAATTCTAGGTTTAACTGGATTAAATGAGTCTTCTATGCTTGAGTCGTCGCTAGTGTCTTGGGTGGGGATGCTCTCTAGGGGTTGGAACTTGTTGCTCGTAGGGATGCTCATTAGGCTTGGGATATCTTTTTTAGGGTTTTTAACTGGAATTTGGGCGTTTTTGTTTCTTTTTGATTGGTTAGGATTGATAGGTACGATAGGGATTTCACTATCTTCCAACTTTGGACTATTTTTGTTAACTTCTCTTGTGCTTTTCAAATTAATTTTACCTCCAAATTTCGGTTTAATACTTATTTTCATATTTTCTTCTTTTTCACCCAATGGTTCATTCCTAATTTTTACATTTTTACCTTCTTCATTCTCTTTTGTTGTAATGTCAGGTTTAGTTTCAGCTTTGTTTTCAATTATTGGGGTGGGGAGTGATTTTGGATAAGCTTCCATATGATAGTAGGTGGGGGGACTCCCTGGTAACCACCAGGTTTCCGAGTGATAATTTAAGGTCATCCGTAGGGCTTTTAGCATGTCTGTGCCTAAGATACCTACGGAGTTTAATTTTGGGACTAACCTGAACATTACATGTTTTGTGTGTTTTCCGACTCTAATTGGGATTACTACTTGCCCAATTATGTCGACTGTTTCGCCGTTCGCTACTATTAATTTTTGCGGGACGGGTTTAAAAATAGAACATTTGGCATTCTGGATTTATTCCAGCAATTCCTTGCCAGCGTATGAATGTGTGGCACCTGTATCCACTAGTATTCGAAATGAGCTACCTTCGAATTTTGTCATTAAATGAAAACGAGTTTCCGTTATTTCATCTTTATCCAAATTTAAGTATTCTGGCATTTAAGTATTAGTTTGTAATATTTTTGGTTCTAATACCCGCCTCTCCAGTTTCCCTGGTTGTATGTGTAATATGGGCATTCTCTTTTAAAATGACCCGTTAAACCGCAGTGATAACAATTACTATTGTTTGTTGTAATTTTTGTGCGTGAATCTAAATTCAGTTTTTTGTTTTGATCGGAATTTATTTTATCTTGGGAATATTTATTATAATTATTATCACGTTGTTCATTTTATTATCGTAATTTAATTTTTGGGGATTTTGCTTTTTATCTTTGTTATTACTTCCTGAACTATTTTCCGCTTTTTCTGTTGGGAATTCGATCATTGGATTGCTTTGACCTTGATTTGTGTCTAACGTCATTCGATGCAGCCTTGGTAACATTTTATTATAGGGATTGAATGGATATCTTTGACTATTGTTTTGGAATGTAGGTTGGTAATGTGGATGAAATCTAGGTTGAAAATTTAATTGGAAAGCAGGTGGGAATCTAGGTCTGAAGAAAGGTCTGATGAAAATGGGAATCGATTTTTGTATGGTTTTTTACCCTGGTTATTTTGGCTTTGGTTTTCGTTTTGGTTATCCTTTTGGTTGTTTTTATTCTCCCTTAAATCTTGATTATATCCCGAATTATTTACATCCCCACTACTGCTATTACGTTTTTGTTCTAATTTGTCCTCTATTTTAGGTACGGTTATTTGTGAAACTTGCCCTCGAATTTTGGATTTGGCTAGCTCTGTTTCCCATTCTTTTTCTAAGTCTTCCAGTTGTTCAAAGGTTTCAAAATCGTTTCGTTTTATATACATTTTATATTCAATTCTAAGGTTCTCGTAAGCTCTACGCAGTTCCCATTCCAGGCTTTTTCTAGGGTAAAGTTTAGTAGAAAGTTTTCTAATTTCTGTCAAATATGAGTGAATGTCTTGTGTCCTTTTTTGATCACAAAATTTAATTTTTTGCCTAATTTCCTCAGGAAATCTTTCATCGATGTAAGCGTTTTCAATGTCTTCGAAAAATCCGATAAACATCGCCAGGAATTTTTATTTATTTAGCACAAATCTTTTGCATCTTCAATTAGTAGTGCGACTGTCTTCTTTGTTATTCCTAAATTTAATCGGCCAGTTACTCATGATTTGAAATGGCGTTTGAATTATGCCAAAAGGGAGAAATGTCGCTGGAATTGTTCGATTATTTGTATTATTTTCAGGTTCGTTATCCGTATCTGTATTATTTTTGTGGATTCTAGAATGTCTGTTTGACCTATTATCTGAATTTTGTAATTTTATGTTATTAACTCTCGTTCTACTACGGTTTTCGATATTGTTGTGGGAAAGTTGACGGGGTTCTTGTAAATTATCTTTGAAATTGAGTTGTACTGACTGTCTATCAAGAGATGCGCTTTTATTCTTCCTGTAATTAGTTTCTATCTTTTCATTGTCGTTTTCAAATGAGCTATGAGCTGGCGGGTTTAATCTAAGCTTTAAATTATTTACCCTTTCTTCCCTTTCTCTAAAAAATCTTTCCTTTTGTTGGTTCATAAATTCATTGAAATCTACACTTTCTAAAAGTTCGTCGGTTTCTCAAATGAACTGTGTATTATTTTTCAAAAAGGAATCGGAATCAAAGGTTTTGTTGTTGGTTTGTCTGGGATTGTTTATTGAGCCTAACGCGCCTATTGCGGGTAACTCTTCGTTATCCCAATAGAAGGTATTGGTTTGTAGGTCGAAAGTTTTGTTAGGGTTTTGAGTAAGGTCATGGAGTACGTGTCGGTTATTTTGAGTTGGTTCAGTATATGTTTTCCGAGTCAATCTGTCTTTTTCTGACCTATTTTTATTCATTGGGGTTTCCATGTTTTTTCTCGCGAAACCCCTACCGCGACCTATCGATCTATTTATTATTTTAGGGATAGCGCCCGTGTTTTTGGCTGGAGTTGGGACCATAATTTCAATTATTGGTCTCGTTGTGACCTTATCCGAATTAATATTCTGGATTTGAAGTGCAGCGGCACCTTCCAAATCCAGATTATCATGATCGTTTTCCATGACTTTAGGTTTCGGCATTGTGATTTTAATTTTTCCCAAACTCAATTTCATTTATTTTAATCTCGAGTTAGGATTTGTACGGAAAGGACACCCTAATTTTCATTCGATGTAGGTTTCCAGTTTAAGATTTCAGTTCCGTTCCAGAAATTTTAATTAAAATTTTAATTAGTCATTTAATGGATAGAGAGTTCGAAAATATGTTTATTTTCATCGTAGGACACGTTGTTTTGGAGATACGACGCGTGACCTTGCGTTTGACTTGTGAGAGTACGTGTTGCGCGTGGGAACTCGATACCGCGCTTGAAAGTTTCACCAAATCGGGCGATTGAAATATTCAGCGAAAAGAAAAATTTATGCTTTTCTTTTTAGGTTTCATCTTTTTCCTAATTATAAATGTCTGATTTCTCCCAAAATATCTATGATTTTTCCGAATTCTTTCTTTATTTTTATTTCTATCTCGCTTTAATTCTTTTTAAACAAGAATAAATTTTTATTTTACTACCACAAAGAGAAATTGATATTTTAATTTCCGATTATGGTTTTCCTTACGTTATTCGTTTAGGCCCTGAATTGCGATGCGCAAATATCTGCTGCAATTTTCGCATATGCGAGTATACCATACAATTTTTAATTTATATCTCCTCAAATATCACATAACAGGCACTCCAAAATAATTATATAAATATATCAGGTCATTGGCACATATAAATATATCAGGTCATTGGTACATATAAATCGATTTTATACATATATCAGATCATTGGCACATGTAAAAAATTATCTCGTATATAATATTACAAGTACACATCAACAGCATTTCAAGATCGAACATCATCAAAATCAAATCAAATACAAAATAGTCAAAAATAGCAAGTAGCAAAATGGCAAGGCATGTGAATATAATGGCATGCAAAATGTGAGAAATCGAGTTCAGAGAAAGAGTCAAACTTGTAATTTTTGAACTTAGATATTTATGTCTCCTTTCTCGGCAGGTTTCTTGGAGTTTTGAGATAGGAAAGATGTGGGTTTTTGGGTTGTGCGCCAGGTATTACGGAGGTTAGACCGAGGAGGGAGATTGGGATTTGGATTACCGAGAAAAGGGTAGAATACAATAAATCGGAGACCAAATTGAAAGGACAGTGAGACATTTATTACCACTTACAAGTTGAAGATCGCCATTCCGTGGCGAAGAACGGGTGATATTGAGATTGTCCGCGTAGACGACAGGGTGGTCCTAAAAAGGGCCGTTGATTCGGAGATGGAGATTCTTCCTCGTAGAAGTTCTGGTAGTAGGTCAATAACGTTGGCGTCACAGGGGACGATAGTCGAAGAGCGATGGGGAAGAGCACTAGCGATAAGCACAAGGGGAAAAGCGGCATGTTAGCCGAAAAACGAGAGCAATCGACGTTGAGTCGAGCGAACACAGACTGAGGAACCGCTGTGCTGTTGCTCGGGACTTCGGGTGCCCTCGAAGGATTCCGTTCCGTCTCGTGTGCGGTCCGGCAACCCTTTCGTGCAGGGTCGTACCGAGTCCCGCGTTATGGTAACAATTCTGTTACATGTGATACATATCCAGATTATAATGATCGAAGTAAAGCTCCATATTATTATCAATCTCAAGGGCGTTATCAGAAGCCTAACGGTTTTCAAAATAATTATAACTCCCGCGATCAAAACAATAGAAACGCATCTCGGCAAAATTATGTGAATGGACGAGTAGAGGATAATGTTTACAAACGAAATCTCAATTATGCAAATCAAGTTACCTCATCTGAAGATGCGAATGATCAATTACAAAAACTAGAGTTAAACAAGTCGTTGAAAATATAGATAAGCGAGATGAATTTTATTTTAATCAGGGAAACGCATATGCCTCGGGTCAGTAGAGAGTAAAACGATAGAGGCAAATCCGGGGCCCAAATATTTTAAAAAGCCTCTACCTTTAGATATGAGGGGTGAACTTTCAGGAACCGATGATAACACGGTAGATTAAGAATTAGATAAATGTCCAATAATGATTTCGAATCTCGAGGACATAGAAACAAATGCATTAGTAGATACGGGTAGTGAAGTCACTTGTATTTCTGAGACCCTTTATGAAAACAATCATAATATTTTCAAACAATGCGAACTTTTACCAATTGTAGGAATCACAATTGTTGGTGCAATTGTGGCGCTTCACGTGATCCGTCGTTCCGATTTCCGATATTTAAAAACTAAAATGCCCGGTTATGTTTTGATCAGCCTGTCATAACAACAGGGTGTCGGTCCAGATCAAG
This sequence comes from Andricus quercusramuli, assembly GCA_932178445.1. Taxonomy (NCBI): domain Eukaryota; kingdom Metazoa; phylum Arthropoda; class Insecta; order Hymenoptera; family Cynipidae; genus Andricus; species Andricus quercusramuli. The sequence goes on along the minus strand of CAKNXH010059648.1, from coordinate 18,146 downwards.
CATCTTGTTATAATTTAAAAATGCTCGGGTATTTTGCAACCTTAATGATTGCCTTTCAGTGGATGTGTCTTCTCCAGGTACATGCGAAATATGTGGAAGATTCTAAATAGAAAGAATCAAGTCGTCGTTGGTTCGTTAAACCGCACCTTACGAACGAAATGCGTGACAGTTTTAGCGCGTATAATACAATTTTTTGTATTACGCAAATTATGACGAAGAAGGGTTTGATAAAATGGTGAGATTAACGGTGAAACAATTCAAGAAATTGCACGAAATTGTGGGGACAAGACTTACTAAAACTAGTCTCAGACGGCCGCTGTACACGGAGTTGCTTGAACGGCCCTTGCTTTGAAGTGAGTATACGGTATTTATAGTATTTCCAATGATTTTAAAAGATTCGACGGGAGTTTCATGGGTTTTCAAATGATTTTGAGAAATTTCTAGGAATCGGATTAGAAATTTTTTTCAGTTTCTTGTGATAGATCTCGCGTTTTCTGTTTATTTTCTATTAAATCTCCTGACTTATAATAGGTCATCTCGAAAGATTTATATAAGTTCAGCCTTCCTAGGCCAAAAGCTCTTTTTACTAAATCTCAAGAAACTAAAATAATTTTTTGAACTTTTTCAAACTACCGTAATATGTTTTTGAGCATGAACTGCACCAGACTCAAAATTTATTTAAAAAAAAAAATGTTGGCAATTAAAATGACTGGACCCTGATTTAAATCTGTATTGAAACATTCCTAATTCTCAGCGCGTTACAAAAATATAGTTCATTTTAATTTTTCCCGTAATTTACCTAATATGCCCAATTTAAAAATTTTTGTAAATTTCAAATATTTTAAATTTTTCTAGGACCATATTTTGTAAAACTTAGCATATTAAGAAGATTACGAAAAAATTAATAGTAACGACTTTTGCAAAACTGAGAATGAAAGATTTTTTAAACTCTTTTTTTTCTTTTACGAAATTTAAAATATGTCTGGTATTCAATAAATTTACAATATATTTACCAGCAGGAAATATAAAGCAAGTCGACGGATGTGAAGGTATCGTAACATATATTCATAAAAAACTAAACAAAAACAAACAAAAAATCAATATATTTGTCTCGTCAGTTACGAACTTTTGTTGATTATATTGATTGATGCAAATTTTTTAAAATGCTTTACTTACAATTTCAATCGACGAAAATAAGAGAATTTTTTTTATTCAAAGTTCGTTAATTTTCGGATAATCTGAAATACTTTTTTTCAATGGTCATGTAGAGGGTAGTGTAACCTAGAAAATTCACCTGAAAAAATCAATTCCAAATGCTAGCGCAACGAATGATTTTCGGGAGGACACTTTTTTTTCTTTCGGAAGCTCAAATTCATGTTTGAGGCGAAAAGTCCTTGCGGATTATCAACATTTGCGATAAATATGTTAAATTTCTCAAATATTGCTTTTCCAAAGCAGCAGAAAAGAGAATAAACAGCTGGCGCGATATTCAAAATAGAAAAATTATTGCAACAGACAAAACAGTGATCATTTTTATAGAGTTTAATAAATGATTAAAAACCACGATAAATGTATCTTATTGAAAAACATATTTTTATAAAAAGACTAAAAGAAGGAAAAATACATTAAAAGTGAAATAATGACTAAAAAAAATTAAAAAATAAACTCCTATGTCTGTCGGAATAATTCTTCTACCTTGGATATCGCTCAAGTTCTGTTTATTTTTCTTTTACTGCTTTGGAGATGCAATATTTAAGGAATTTAACCTATTTATCGCAAGTGTTGGCGGTCTGCAGAGACTTTCCGCCTCAAATATGGATTTGAGCAACCAAAAGGAAAAAAAATTGCCCCCCAATAATCAATCGTTGCGCTATCATTTGGAATTTATTTTTTCAGGTGAGTTTTCTAGGTTACATTACCCCCTACATGAGCCTTAAAGTTTCAATTTTCAAATATAAAAAAATATTGAATATTTATTATTGAATAAAAGTCAATGAAAGTTGTTTTTTAAAGTTAGAATTTCACAAAAGTTAATTCAGAAGTCGTCATTATTTAAAATATATTGAGGTTTTTGACAAGAAAAAAATCAAATCTTGAATTAAAATCAAAAATTTCAATCGGATTTTTATCTGTTCGATTAT
>CAKNXH010059648.1:0-15605 GCA_932178445.1 Andricus quercusramuli | reverse complement strand
GTGGTAAATTCTATTGTATGACGTCAGAATTTACCACCACCCCGAACCCTTAGAGTAGAGTGGAGACTCTTGGTGGGAGAGCCGCAGCGAGCGGTCCACACGTGTTAACGGAGCTGGACTCGAGAAATTTCCCCTCGCTGATGACCCCTGCCCTACAGATTCTGCAATCTCAAGTGTAGAACCTGGATGATTTTAAATTAATTTGGTCTAGAATAATAATTTCTGATACCAGTTGAAAATGTTAAATGAATTATGAAGAACCTATTCATTAACTAAATTACGCAATTTTGTATGCTTCTTCATTTCCTCCTAACTATAGTTCCCTCGTTAATTCCAACAAAATAATTTTAATTATTATAGCCTCAGAACAAAGTAGTTTTTTAAATGGCTTTTAAATTGAATACGTCACAATGTAATAACTTTAAGCTCATGTATTGGATCTAAAAATTCTTCTCACACTCACGGTTCGAATATTCAACCCTGAAAAATGTTGAATTTAAATATGCAAAACTAAACTTGAAATTAAATCATTCAAAGTGAAAGTGCTCTGAAATCGAAGCTTTCAAAATTGAAGATTTAAAATTTTTCAATTTTAAATTGAAACTCATAATGTTACAGCGCATGCACAAGGGGGCCGTTGGCGTAATTCTAAAATCCTATACATCGTAATTTGCCATTTTAGGTATTCATTTTCAAGCGTACATTTTCAATTTAAAGATTCCCAACATGCAGCCTCGAAGTCTTAATCAAATTAAAAATTGAAAGCGTTTGAACTTGAAGATTTTGGATAAGAACTTCTTAACTTGATTCAATACTGTTAATATAAATTAATTATTAATCTCTAAAATTGGACTTTAGTTCGAGTATTGAAAATAGAACAATAATTGATTTTACAAGACGATTCAGAAAGCTAAACAAATGTTAACATCCGATTGAAACTTTATAAACCATTTTCAATTTTACAATAAATTGAAATAAATAGATTCATTACAAAAATGGTAGCTTCTAACTAAAAAAGTGTTCAGTTTAAACAAATGTTTGCAGTGTAATGTTTAATATTTCTAACTTAAAAATGCTTAAAATGAAGGCAGTGTCCAGTAGGACGGATTAAACATGATCAAATTAGTCGAATCGTTTGAACTGTTAGCGAAAACATTTGTGGGATGACATCCGAAAAAAGTGAAAGAAAAAAACAATTTTAAAATCGGGTAATACCTTCTGTTCTCTTTTTTTATTCGAAAATTAAAAAAATGATAACAAGGTGCTCGATCTTAACCGACACCCTGGTGTTATGACCGACTGATCAAAACTTTATCGGCCATTTTAGTTTTTGAATATCGGAAATTTGGAACGACGGATCACGTGAAGCGCCACAAAAATTCTCGAAGTTGGCAACAGATGTGCACGCATTTCGTCGATGCTGCATCGACTTTGCGTTGATGCTGCGTCGACTCATCAAGTCCTATTGTGGAGAGGCCTTTACACGCATCAAAAGGGGGATTTAAATACATATTATTGACGATTGATGCGTTTAGTAAATTCGTATGTCTATATCCTTTAAGAAGAATGACAACTAAAGCAGCAATCAATAAAATCTTTAATGATCATATTCCAAAATATGGGAAGCCGAATAGGGTCATTACTGATCATGGCACGCAATTTACATCAGATATATGGAAAAATAAATTAAAGAAGAAGATATACAGGTAGTTTTCTCTTCAATTCGTCACCCCCGAAGCAATATTGTAGAAAGAATCCATAGAGAACTTTCCAGATATTTCGGTCTTTGATTAAAGAAAACCTATGGGATGGCAACGGCCATACTACGCTGGAAACACCAGTTCCCGTTAGATCACTGAAGTTAAGCAGTGTTGGGCGCAGTTAGTACTTGGATGGGTGACCGTCAGATACTACTGCGTTGCTGTTGGCGGTCGTGGGTGTGGTGAGCCCACACTTGTAGTTATTTACTACAAGAAACTATCCACCTAGAAACACTACCCGAATCGGGTAGTGTCACGCCTACCCCTAGAGGCTCGCCGAAAGGGAAATGGGTTAATGGTATGAAAAAAAATAGCGCATGGTGGAAATGGGTTCGCGTTATAGAATCATGCATGAACGAAACACATCATGATACAACCGAATTTACGCCAATAGAAATCCATCTGCAGGTTAAACCAAAACGAACATGGGAAAATTGGCTTAGATTCCCCCCAAAACCACCTGATCCAGAATATGAACGGAAAATCGAGATGGTACACGAGAATATCTTGAAAAAGGGTAAAAAAAACGTGCCGCAGCGTTTAGTAAAACTCATGAAATAATTAAATTTAAAGAAAGCGAACAGGTTCTCCTTAAATCATTAAATAAATCTGATAAGGATAATACAATTTTAGCAAAATTTTTACAAATTTATGATGGGCCTTACGTTTTAAAAAAGCAGGTCACACCTGGGACATTTATTTTATGGGGCCCCACAGAATTGGAAGAAAAGCGTATGTACCATACTCAAGATTTAAAAGGATGTAAGGAAAGAATTATTCAAAATAAATAATTTTGTATAAATATTTCTTGAATCGCGAAAAAGAAATAAGTGTTCAGAAACATAAATAAATAGAAGCAATTGCGCAAGGTAACTACTCTCTATGAGTAACCTCAAACTGGAATAAGCATAAATATTTCCAATATTATGGATCAATTTACTGTATCCCGAGAATCGATTAGTTCGATCCCGGCATTCTCAGGGAACAGAAAGTTCTACTCTCTAAATTTTTACAATCAATCTCAAAATTAAGTTTGATTTGATTTAGTTTATTAACGGTAATTCACCTTGGTACAAAGATTTGCTTAAAGCATACAAATAGTAACTTAAATATTTTGTTGGTTTAAATAATAGTAGACTTAGCATTAGTATCCATGAAATAAGAATAAACAATAATGAAATAAATAGGGTTTTTTCGGTCTTTACGACATTACTTAAAGTATTACAAAATAAATTAAAAAAAGCTTATGGGTATTGAACATAAGTATTTGCGAGTTTATGAAGTAATACCGGGTAAGTTACATATACGCATCAATGAAAGTTCCGACTTACATAGACAATATAATCTGTTACGTGTAGGAAAAAGCCTTGATCGTAGTAATAAATTGATTAATAGGTTGGTTAAATATACCTACGCCATAAGAAATCTTGTTAATCGAATTGAAGACACTGCAGATTTCCGACATTGTGGAGTGCGAGGCATATTCCGTCTCATAAATAGGAATTTCGAATGATTGAACGTCTCTCAACCTTCTCAGTGGTGCTGAAAATGAAATTTGTTGCAACGTCGCAGGACAGTCAATGCAGCCATTCAGTATTTTATGTAAGAATATTAGACCTGCAAGAAATCTTCTATTGGCTAAGGATTCGATTTTTAGTATTTCATTTACGATGTTAAGGTAACCAGTCTCTCTAGGGATCTTCAACTTAAACGCAATCGCTCGCAAGAAACGATTTTGAATCGACTCAATTTTGTCCTTATGGACTTTTTGATACGAGGCCCATATCAAAGAAGCGTATTCTAGTATGGGTCGCACTAAGGACACAAAAAGCGTTTTTACGGTCTTTACTTGGCGGAAGTCTTTAGAGGCTCGGAGTATAAGTCCGAGTATTTTAGAGGCTTTAAGGACCACGCTGCTAAATTGTTCTGTGAAAGTAAGATCATTGCTAAATATTATGCCTAAATCATTTATGCTTGCAGCTATTTGGAGGGGGGATCCATTTATGTAATACTGATATTCTATAGTTGTAGATTTGCGCGAGAATGAGCATGGCAAATAGCATGACACTTGTCGACATTAAGACATTCCATTTATTTGACACCAATGACTAATACTATCTAAATCCCTTTGCAGGAGTTGAGCGTCCTCAGTTGATCTTACCATAGAAAATAATTTCAAATCGTCGGCATGGAGCAAGAGTTTCCCGAAAGTTATTACTCGAGTGATGTCATCGATAAATATGATGAACAGTATCGGCCCCAGGTGCGAGCCCTGGGGGACTCCCGAACTGGGGCAGTAACTGTAAGATTCGAATCCTCCTACTTTTACATATTGTGATCTCTCCTTCAAATAGCTGCTGAACCATTTTAACAAAGGTCCTGTAACAACATAAGACTTTAATTTAGACAAAAGTAGATCGTGATTAACCCGATCGAAGGCTTTAGCCAGGTCTGTATAAATTGCATCTACCTGGTTACCTAAGTCCATACAGTTTGCAATATATTGTCTGTAAACTGTGAGGTTAGTCACTGTGGATCTACGAGTGGGGAAACCATGTTGCTCATCTGCTAAAACATTTCTGAATGAACTTTGGAGACAGTCTGCGATTATGTTGTCTAATATCTTAGAGGCTACATTTAATATGGATATTGGTCTGTAGTTATTTACATGTTGTCGAGTACCAGCCTAATGTATCGGGGTAACTATGGCAACCTTCCAGCGCTTCGGGAAAACTCCGGTTCTTAATGATTCATTGTATATCAACCGCAAAGGTTCAACGATAGCGGATTCGCATTCTATACAAAACCGAGGAGGTACACCACTCTGATCCCGCGCTTTTATGCGGGTCAAGGATCTTTATCTTGTCAGAGATTTGTTGTAAAATTAATTGTATAGTCGATAATTCATTATTATTTTCGAAATCATTTAAGCAGTAAGAAAAATCGTCAGTAGTATCAACTAATTCAAAATAATCTGCAAAAAGGTGAGTGATTTCATTTCCATTGCTTGTTTCGACATCATTGTGACTGTTGGGACAGATGTTTTAGAACGTTTGTTGTTAACGAAGCGCCAAAAGGTCATTGCATTATTTTCTATATCATCCTCAATTCTGATTGTATACTCGGAGTAAAATGTTTCACTTAAAGTTTTACATCTAGATCTAAGGGATGAAAAAGCCTCATTATTCGTTAAAGTTTGCGCTTGCTTATATTTTTTATGTGCTATTTTTTTCAGTCGAATTAGTTTTTTCAGTTCCTGGTTAAACCATCTGGGATACGTGGATGAGAAAACTTTTCTATGAGGAACATACTTTTAGATTACGAAGTTTACATGATAGTAAAAGTGCTCGATAGATATCTCAATGTCATCATTTTGTAGTTCTGTTGCCCAATTAACCTCTCCTAGATATTCGTGAATCGCTTGTAGATTTTCTTTATCAAAGTCTAATATAAAAAATGAATCCATAGCAAGAGGATGTTCTCCTGGAAGACTAGTGAAAATAGAAATATTCAATGGAGGGTGAAATGCATCACAGCGGACTAGGAAATCTGTATACACAGTTCTTGAATATCAGAAAATACTAAATCTAATACTCTGTCTAGACTATTTGATACTTCATTTAATTGTTTAAGGTTTAAGAAACCATAAGTGGTTGCAATAGTTTCAGCTGCATTGAGTGTTGAGCCACTAACTAGGGGTCCTGAATTCATTGAGACACCTAGTTCGTCGTTTGACCATGAGATCCCAGGTAAATTATAGTCACCTAAAAGTAAGAGTTTAGCATGGGGGCATCTAAGAGCGATATTGCTGATTTCGGTACAGTGTTCAAGGTAAACTTCATGTGATGAAGCGGGGGGAATATAAGTAGAGCTAACTATATAATCGGTATAAAGAACTTGAACTTTAACAAAAATCTGTTCAACACTATTTTCTGAGGTAGGTATAAGATTACAACGCAGTTCATTACTTACGGCTATTAGTACACCCCCTCCCCCCCAACCCTTCCAAGAGCGCTGGTATTTGAAGATCTATCTGCCCGAAATACGTGATAATTATTAAGGCCGAGTTCGGCATCGCTTATGCCAGGATGCAGCCAAGTTTCCGTAAATACGATGACATCCCACCTAGTAGATGAAACTGAGATGGCGTTTCCTAGTTCGCGCAGTTTCGTTCTTAGTCCTCTCACATTTTGGTGGTGAACGGATATACTGGTAGACGTAGAAGTAGACGTAGAAGAAGACCTAGGCGTGAATTTCATTACGTTTTTGAATTTGGTGGACTATTAGTAGGTTAGACACTAATAATTTTTGGAACACCATCAAAAAAACGGATGGTGCTATCAGCTTGTCCTTTATTATGGATCTCTTGTAGTTATAATTTCAGCTTTTTAAACTGTTCTCTCTGCATCACAGTCTGGTCAGCATGGAATCTGTACGGGCCATCATATTTGGATTTGTTACGCAGGAGCTTTAAGGCTGAGCCGGCATCGAAGAATACGACTTTGATTGGCCGAGGTTTCTCGTGAGTTCTTTTGCCCACCCTGTAAATTTTCAAACCGTCCAGTGACATTTCAGCAGCGACAAAAATGTCAGTTAGTTTGGAACTGTCATCAGCAATTCTCAACTCGGCTGTCATTGCATTGGATTCAGGAGTTCCATAAAAAATTATATTCTTCGCTCTGAGCTGACGATCCAGGACTTCGGATACTACATCGTTTGTTTCGGCGGATGAGCTAACATTTTCCATGTCTGATAACATTGCTTCCACAGCATCAAGTCGAGTCTTGATAAGATCCACAGACTCATCTGTGGCTTTCTGACGAGCAGCGATTGTGTCCAATTTACTGGAAAGATTCTGCATTGTAGTATTGAAATCTTCTTTATTTCTAGCTGGTTCTTCTTTTATAGCCAAAGGATTTTTTTCCAATAGTTTAGACATAAGTGCTTCGAGTGATTCGTTTGGAAGAGCAGTATTAGGAGAACTGGGTCTGGAAGATGCTGGGCAACATTTTGCAATTATTCCTCCCGAAGAAATTTTGTATCTGGCGGCACATCCATCGTGGAAAAGAGTACCACAGCCGGTACATTCAATACCTCCAGTTCTCGGAGGGTGACTACAGTGTGGACAGGGGCGGTCTGCCATATCAGCCGACAGTTTAGAGCGATCTGCCTTATCGACGGTCAGCTTGGAACGATCTGTGTTATCCTTAGGCATTTTTGAATTAGACAGCACAAGTTTTTTGAATTAGTGCGGCACAAATACTTTTCTTTTTAATTGAGTCGATTTCGCGTCCAATTTGACTATCGAAATATGTGTCCAGAGACAAAAAGCCTCAACTCAATCACAACAAAAATTCAGAAAAAATTCGCCATCACATTGAAGAGCCGAAAATCACGCGTTGACATACGTATATCAGAAATATACAGTTATTAACTGTTTTCAACCGTTTTTAACGCTAATTGCAACTTAGATCCACCAGGAGAGCATAACACATGCGTTTTCCTTTCACATTACACTTTAAGGTCACTTTAATCCAGTTAACGGCACTTTTTCGCTGATATCACTTCACATCTGCCATAATTCACTCTGTGACCACATTTTTGCACTATCAGTTTTTTTGCAATTCTGGTGCATTCGACACCCTTCACACTAGCTAGGGGTGTTAAGGGCCACTGAATATATAATATTATCAACTTTTTGAATTATGATTCGCGAACTAACAACCAGAAAACTACGATATACACGGAGCGATGCTACGCACGTCCGTACCGTTCACAAAACGTATTCGAAAAATCGAAAAATCGAAAAAAAAGTTTAAAAATAAATTACCAATAAGTTATAGATAATGGTGAGTGAGGAGAATTCACGACAAATCAAGGACATTAGGATTATAATCACACGAAAAACAAGGTAAAGCAGAAAAAAATCTTTAATGAATAAAATTGAAATAAAAAATCCCAAAACAAAAAAAAGTTTGGAACTCTCATTATAGTGAAAAGTTTATAGAAAAAATTTTTTCTTATACCCAAGAATTTTTCAATTAACTTTAGACATGATAATGCATGCAATATGTATATTTTATATATTAGTTATCACTGTTTTGGTCATTATACAAAAAGAAAAATATAAACAGGAATTCGTCCCCTTATCTGTAGACTATACTGGACAATGTTTAATTTAAGTAAGTTAGGCATGAAAAAATGCACCTACTTAGGATCTCCTAGACCTATATAATTTTTTTGTTTTTTGTTAAAAAGAAAGAAGAAATGATTCTCTCATTCATTTAAAAGTTTTAATATTATTTTTTTCTCATAAAAACGAGAATTTAATTGGAGAAAAGGAGACCCCCAAGTAGAATAAGTGGTTTCGTTCGGTAAAAGGGATTTAAGTGGATAACATCTCTAGTCAAGAGATAGAAATGAGAATCGGGATACTCCTTATGTTAACAGATGGCTACAGCAAGGACTAAATTATCAGATTAAAAAATCTTTGAAGATCGGGGTACACAAGTAAAACCTGAAAACTTTGGCTTGATAAATCCGGAAAATGATGAAATAGGAATTTCGAAGGGTCGAGTTCATCGAATTCAAAATTTCTCCTTAGATCAATCAATTCAATACAAAAATAAATGTAACGAAACCAATAGGAAACTGATTGAAATTTCGAAGAAGAAGAAAAAAGCGAAAGATGACACTACCCAAAATCAACAAAATCCAAAAATAAGTCTAGGCCTATCAGAACAAGAGCCACAAAAAAACTTAAAAATTTTAAGGCCACAATTAAAGAAGAAACTAAACCTAAAAAAATCGATAGCATTAAACGAATCACGGAGGGATTCCCTGAGGAAAGTCATATAAATAAAATAATATACCCTTCAAAAACACCATGGGTCACCTTATGCCGAGAACATGTCACCACCCCGAAACCGCATATAAAATCCATCGAGAAAATAGATTTACGAAATTCCGTACCACTGGCCAAAATTTACAAAGAGATAAAACTTGTCAGGAAACAAAAAGAAACAAGAATTTTACTTGGGAAATTAAAAAATGAACAACCAACAATACAAATAATACAGGAACTCAGAGTAAACCAGGATGTAAAACCACCAAACGACCCTAAGCAGTGTAGAAATATTAAGAATAAGTTGAAGAAAATACGGAAAAATAGGAACACTAGAGTGAATAAAAAATATACAAAACAGAATCTAAGAGAACTTAGGCAAATGATAAACAGAAAATCAGGGAATTTGTTAATCGGCGATAAATGGGAGATGAGAATAATAAATGAAATGAAAGAGTGCATACGTATGAGAAATGTAGAACTACGTGGCACGTACGAAGGTGTACTCCATTTAGGCATCATAAATAACGACAACCACAATGAGTATTATCATTGCTTATTGCCTGATTTCATTCTCAATGAATGGGAAATTTAAAGACACTCTTTCTAAAATATATTACATTTTGTTTCGTTACTAACAAAATAGCGAGATTGTGGTATTATTATTCGTTTACTGAACTATCCTAATTCATAAGAATTCGGATAGTTGGACGTAAGTTTTTGGGTTTCAGGATTTTTTTTTCATTTTATTAGTGTGGTGCAAAAAATTTTGTAACGACTTTGAAATCTACATATCTGTGGAGGCCTCGTTGTGCATGTTTGCATTTTAGTGTGGGAAATTGAATTGAAGGAATGATAATTTAGTATATGCAATTTTTATTGTAACGTCTTTATAATTCTCATATTTGTGGAGGCCTCGTTGTGCATGATTGCATTAACTATTGAAATTCATATGAGAAATTTTACTTCCATATTTAAACAGAAAATAGAATGATAATCTAGTGTGTGCAAACTTTAGTGTAACAACTTTGAAATCCACATATCTGTGGAGGCCTCGTTGTGCATGGTTGCATTAACTATTGAAATTCAAGTGAGAAATTTCACTGGAACCAGAAAATAATTCGTAACGACTTTGAAATTTATCATATGATAAAGACCTCGTTGTGCGAAGGAAATTTTGATATTTTCAATTAATTTTGGAGGAGAATCCTACTTGATCGTTTTTATAAAAGAGCATTTTCTGAATTGATTTAATCAATCTTAAAATACGCAATCATCTCTCCCTTGAGTGAATCCGCAATTTGTTTTTGTTGTTCTTTCAAAATAGAGATTAAAAAACTCAGTGAAATTTTTAATTGTGAGAATTAATCTTGGTCAATCGTAGTTTGTTTCACGTTCTCATTTTTTTATAAAATGTTTAGGGCTAGTTTGAACTTCCTATCAGTATTGGAATCAACTTATATAATTGGTTGCAATTTACTGAACAGGAAAATATAAAGGAAAATTGAATGAATTTGTCAATGAGAATAAATATCATTGAGATAAGTTTAAAATGCAACACTACCTTTACTAAAAATTAGTATAATTTTTAGTAAAATTGAGATACTTGAACGAAATCAGCCAAGTGCAGTTATAATTAAATTCAAATTATTGATGAACACAAAATTGACCCCCGGTTAGAGAAACGATAATGTTACAACTTAGATAATTTCACCAAACATCTCTCTAATGGAGAAAAAATAAAGGCGATGCTTCATTCTAATGCTAGCTCTCTGCACTCACCAATTTTTTCTTTTCTTCTATAACAATATACCACTTACAACCCTCCTACCGCTTTCCCCTTTCCTCACCTTTCGACGCGACTATTATTTTTCTCTCCTCTACCTTCACTTCCCTTATACATGCCATGTAGCCCAACTTCTTCTCCTCCGTAACATCAGAGCAAATATATAACTATATAGATTTTTCAATTTCATACCATCCTTCTACCGCCTCCAACATTCAACACCGTCTTTGCCTTGTCCGCGGTCGAATATATAGATCCGGAGACTGCGGCGGAGGGAATGTAGTAGAAGGCACTCGCGTTTTGAACCTTTTCGTACTTAACACACGGAACTGCCAGTGGACAGACACTGACGTGCCTAGGACGTCCTAAAGGAAACTAATGTACAGTGTCCATTGGAGTATTTATTATTACAAATTGGAAGAAATTTTTATAATATTTTTATGAATGAAATATCGAATTGAATTATGTAAAGAATTTTGTTTATGCCTATTCACTTTCCGATGCGGAATGATCAGCATCACATGGAGCGTTAACATTCGAAGAATATCTCACTTGACTATAATCGTAGGTTCTGGGAATACGTTTTCTTCGAAACCAGGAAACGCATAGATATATTCCGGTGGCAGTTATCGCTGACAGATTTATAGCAAAAAAAAATGTCATTCCGTAAAACCAACTAGTTGCCTGCATTTTCCAAGCGATAGAAGTCAGGACGCAATTGGACTCGATTAGTACAGAATCTTGACGGCAGGATGTGCATTCGTTTCCCATTGGTCCAGAACAACTTGCACAAGAGTAATGACAATACACACAAACAGAGTGTCTTTCGTCAGAAGCGCCGTAAGTTCCAGCTGGACAGTGGAAAACACAACGAAGTTCGTTCAAATACCAGTTCGGGTTGCAAACTGCAAAAATAAAATCTTCATTAACAATTGAAAAATTTTCCATTCCTAAAGTACATGGTAATACTATTATGACGGTAGCTTAAAACTAACAACTTTATGTTGTTTTTTAACTGAAGCCTTCCAAATAAATCTTCTTTACGACCACATTGGTAGTTGCGTGCATGTACAGAATTATATAATTTAATTATACCTTCAAAGAATAAAATTATATCAAATGATCTGTAGTATCTACATTAATAAATAATTCGCCTAATCATTGCAAATATAGAGACTATCCAAACTGGTTTGTTCCTTAATTAAAAAGTGTAATTCAGCATAATAAAGCTGAAAAAATATATGCGATTAAAAAAGGACTAACCTCAGTAACCAATCAGAATAAGTCAACCGAACAGAGCAAAATTACTGTCAGATATTGTAGCGCCAGGAGTATACAGAGTTAAGTATGATGAAGGTGAATAAACAAAGTGAATATTACGCCATAAATAGTCACCAATTTAAATGAATCATTGCCCTTAATTAAATGCAAGTAAAAACCTATGAAAGAAAACATCAGGGGTGTACGAAATTTGTGTGAGTGAAAGTCATATTCTTAAATATATATAAGAATTCGAAAAAAAAACAGGTTGAACTACCACCGCAGGATCTCACTAGGAGTAACTGCAATCTATGAAGATGATACTGGCTTCCAGTACAACCGCGGCAAATCACAGCTATGGCCGGCATCCATCTCGAAAGTGTCTCGGAATATTTTCTGTACGCGGGTGTGGCTTTGAAATTATGAACCAGTGATAGTTTTGCACATCCGAAAGCACCGATCAGAAGGACAATTATTCCTACCAAATACTTTAGGTACACTTGCTGCAGCTCCCCTTTAAGCTCCAGATACCTCTCCTCCTTTTCCTTCTCCTTGACAGCGATGCTGAAGTCGACTGGTGTCGAGAATTCGATTGCGAATATAGATCGTTTTTCAAAGTCTTGAAAGAACGATGTCAGGCCTCGAATGTGCAATGGAGATTGATGTCAAAAGTATAGTTCCAAAAAATTTGGCTCTTCTCGTTTTGGACAATTGACTTCATCTCCCTCGGAGCGTTTCGCAGGGCAGGGTCGCGGCCAATCCCATAAGAACGACAAAAATTGTAGTAAAGTACTCTCAAGGCCACAATATATCGGTAGAGATATGTCGTCCCACTTTAAAAGGATACAAGGGAAGTACGTGTTTTAGGTACTCAGCGTGTGCATTATACGCTCTGCACCTATCGCTGGGAAGCGCTCTACGTGAACTCCGGTCACGGCACACTAAGATGGAAATGACACCGTCCTGAGGAAAATAAAACCCTCTGTACCTGATTTAAGTCCTGATGATCTGAGTGCATCTAAGTATCCCAGAATCACCAATAAAAGACACGTCAACCAGGTGCCATTCAACACCTGGCAAGGTTGTTACGCCTCCGCATGGGAGTTTTTAATTCGGGACCATCCCAATGGGTCGGCAGACAGTGCCGATTACCATACAATTCGAAGTGCTAAAAATAATTAGAAAAGAAACACGGCGACGAACTAGCCAAGCGCTCACATTGAGTGGACTCAAGTGTGAGTGGATACAAGTATGACTTGCTGGAGTGCTACGATGCAAGCATTATCCTTATTGATGGAGGCTTCATGGCGCATATGCACACTCTTTGATGCCACAAACACCTAGAGCTGCAGCACGTCTTGCAACAATCTTAAAGAATTCAAGCCGCCTACCACTCAAAAACAGGGTATGAATACAGAGTGTTTCCCCAAACGCTGCATAAACAAACCGTAAACGAAAAGGAGGAAGCGGCATGAGGAAATTCAAAGAATTCAAGGAATCTTGGGACACAAATGAATTCAAGAAATTCAATAAATTCAAAGGATTTACGGATTTAATGGATTTCAAGGAATTCATGGATGTCAAGGAAATCATGGAGATCGAGGAATTCATAGAATTCAAGGAATTCACAGAATGCAAGGAATTCACGGAATTGAAAGAATTCATGGAACTCAAGAAATTCACGGAATTGAAGGAATTCAAGTGAAGCATGGAATTCGTGAAACGCAAGGAATTGATGAAATGCAAATAATTCATGGAATTCCTTGACTTCATGGAATTCCTTGAATTCATGGAATTCAAGGAATTTCGTGGACGTCGAGGGAATCATGGAGATCAAGGAATTCATAGAACTCAAGGAATTCACAGAATTCAAGGAATTCACGGAATAAAAGGAATTCATCGAATTCAAGGAATTCAAGGAATCCAAGTAATTCTTGGAATTTGTGAAATGCAAGGAATTCATGAAATTCAAATTATTCATGGAATTCCTTGGATTCATGGAATACAAGGAATTCGTGGAATTCGTGGAATACAAGGAATTCGTGGAATTCAAGGAATTAATGGAATACAAGGAATCCATGGAATTCCATGAATTTCTCGTATTCAATGAATTCCTTGAATTCCATGCATTCCTTGTATTCGATTGACTCCTTGAATTCCACGAATTCCTTGTATTCCATGAATTCAAGGAATTCCATGAATCATTTGAATTTCATGAATTCCATGCATTCCACGAATTCCATGAATTACTTGGATTCCTTGAAAACGGCCATATCACGCTGAAAACCGCAGTCCTCATTAGATCACTGAAGTTAAGCAGTGTTGGGCGCGGTTAGTACTTGCATGGGTGACCAATCGGGAATATTACTGCATGTTTTTGGCTCGTCGTGGGTGTGGTGAGCCCACACTTGTAGTTCTTTACTACAAGAAACTATCCACCTAGAAACACTACCCGCATCGGGTAGTGTCACGCCTACCCCGAAAGGGAAATGCCTTAAGGCTCATGTCGTGGGTATTCCAACCTACAAAACTCACCTCAAAAAATTGGTTTCGAATGCTGGCGCACCGAAAGGATGTCAGGGGGCAATTTTTTCCCCCACAGGAAGCACATATCCATATTTGAGGGGGAAAGTCCCTCCGGAACGTCAACACTCGCGATAAATATTAAAAAATAAAAACGTTTTTCAAAGTTCGAAAAAAAGTAAACAGAAACAGTACAATCAGCGCCGCCTGGTGACCCGATCGATCACTAAATCGATTTAAAAGGACTTCTGGCGCCATATTCAAAATAGAAAAAGCATTGAAACATATGTAGGAGTAATAATTCTTAATAAGTTATAATATATTATTTGAAAAACATAACGAATAAATATTATCTTACAAAAATATAAGAGAAAAAGAAGGAAAAATATATTCAACGCAAAATACTGACTGATAAAAGAGGAAAATAAAACTTGAAACATTTTCTTGTAATTCTGAGTTGATCTTATAACATTCCCTTCACACCACACACATAGAAGAAATAATTTACATATAGCTAAAAAAGATTTGGTAAAGATTTTCCAAATTTGTAATTAGCAAAAATAAGCATTTTCCACAAAATGCAATGTTATTGTGTTTATGATTTTTTCAGAGAAACCTTAGGCTACATAATGTACAACCAACACCCCATAAAACCCACCCACGCAATAGAACTCAACTGTAAAAAGCTGGACAGACCCGGTGAATATTTTCCGATCTTAGTCCATGGGAATATAATCATTTCTCTAAAAAATCAAAGGTATAGCGACTTTGATTTTTATAAAAGGCCTTTCGGTTCTGGATTATTCTTATAACATCCCCAAAAGTCCATCCACCCACAAGAAATAAATTACATATGGCTGTTAAGATTTGGTAAAGATTTTCCAAACTTGTAATTAGAAAAAAACAGTTATTTCCACAAAATGCAAAGTTATTGTGTTAATGATTTTTTCAGAGAAACCTTAGGCTACATAATGTACCCCTAACACTCCATCAAACCCACCCACGTATTAGAAATCAATTCTAGTAAGCTGGGAAGACTTGGTAAATATATTGCTGTATTATTCTTTGACGAAAAAATAGCATTTTTAGAAAAAGTCGAAGTTGATTTTTTGATGTGATCCTCAGTCAATAGATTGTTATCAGAACACCCCATACAAACCCACTCTCGCATTAGAAATCAATTCTAGAAAGTTTTCAAGACAAGTTTTTTATTATTTATTCCTAAGACATCCTGACACTTATGGCTTCTTTTGAAACCTAAATTCGAGTTGGAATTCACAGGCTCAAGTCAATCAGACTCAATTGTGGCCGCTGGTCATTGTGAAAACGATTCCAAATTCGTCGTTTTTCACACTACTAAACAGAGTCGATTTTCAAGACAAGTTTTTTGTTATTTATTCCAAAGACATTCTGACACTTATGGCTTTTTTTT
>CAKNXH010059647.1:17285-31746 GCA_932178445.1 Andricus quercusramuli | reverse complement strand
AAATTTCTGAATTGGAAAATTTCCGAATAATAAAATTCCCGAATTGGAAAAATCCTGAATTGGAAAATTCTTGAATAATAAAATTCCCGATTTGGAAAAATCCTGAAAAATGAAATTTCCGAATTGGGAAATTCTCGATTAATAAAAATTCCCGAATTGGAAAAATTCTGAATTGGGAAATTCTTGAATAATAACATTCCTGATTTGGAAAAATCCTGAAAAATGTAATTTCCGAATTGGTAAATTCCCGAATAATAAAATTCCCGAATTGGAAAAATTCCGAAAAATGAAGTTTCAGAATAATGAAATTCCTGAATTGGAAAAATCCTGAATTGGAAAATTCCTGAATTGGAAAATTCCTGAATTGGAAAATTCTTGAATAACATAATTCCCGAATTGGAAAAATCCTGAAAAAAAATGTCCGAATTGCGAAATTCTCGAATTGGAAAAATTCTGAAAAATAAAATTCCCGAACAATAAAATTTCCGAATAATAAAATTCCCGATTTGGAAAATCTTGAAAAATGAAATTTCCAAATTCGGAAATTCCGGAATAATAAAATTTCCGAATTGGAAATATCCATAATTGGAGAATTCTTAAATATTAAAATTCCCGATTTGGAAAAATCCTGAAAAATGAAATTTCCGAATTGGGAAATTCCCGAATAATAAAATTCCCGAATTGTAAGAATCCTGAAAAATAAAATTCCCGAATTGGGAAATTCCCGAATAATAAAATTCCCGAATTGTAAGAATCCTGAAAAATAAAATTCCCGAATAGTAAAGTTTCAGAATGATGAAATTCCTGAATTGGAAAAATTTTGAATAATAAAATTTCAAAATAATAAAAATCCCGGATTGGAAAATTTCTGAAAAATAAAATTCCCGAATTGAAAAAATTCTGAAAAATGAAATTTCCGAATTGGAAAAATCCTGAATTGGAAAATTCTTGAATAATAAAATTCCCGAATTGAAAAAATGCTGAAAAAATAAAATTCACGACCTTGTGAAATTCCCGAATTGTAAAATTCCCGAATAACAAAATTTCGGAATAATAAAATTCCCGAATAATAAAATTCCTGAATAATGAAATTTAAAAATTCCCGGGAAGTTTATAATATTACCGAATTTGGAAATTCCCAAAAAATACAATTATTCCCAAAAGAAAATTTATTTATGAAAAAAAAAATGTAATTGTTTATATTCGGGAATTTTATAATTCGCGGATTTTCTGTCAGGAGTTTTGTAAATCGGGAATTTTATTATTCGGAAATTAAAGCAAAACAAATCCACTAAAAAAAAAAAAACTAAAAAAAAAAGTAAAAAAACATTGACAACTGAAAAGGATGAAGGAAATATTGCAGGAATCTGTCTTCTCAATGGCAGTTTCTCCAGTCTCTCGGATGGTATACCACCAGCGCCATCTTTCCTATTGATATTACCGACCGCCCTGCAGCGCAGGTATGTCGCGAGTGTTCACAAGTCGCACGTCGCACATCGCAACACATCGAAATGACTGCGGGTGGATTGTTGTTAGGATGTATAGTAAACGCAATGTAATGCAAAGAAGAAAACAATCTGCAAAATGGTGAGACGCAAGCTACTTTAAAAAAAATTAAGTGTCTAAATTAGCAGTGTAGCATAGAATCAATATGTGAGTTCGATTTGAAGTGGCCACTTGGAGAAATTGGGATTTGCCAAGCTCGTAAAGGACAAAATTATTGCTGACGAAGGTAGGATGGACTCTTTGTTTATGGAAATCAGCTGTAGAGGCTCTAGATATATAACTAAACATTTGGGCTACTTTTAATGCCTGCTTTTTTTCTACCTTTCTATTTTCGTCAATGACGTCGCAAAAAAATATCCTGGCGCTGTGTTTACCAGTTAAATAAATACGCGAATTTTCATTATATACGTGACTATTCAACTAACTCTTTCGAGGTTCATATATGAAACTGAATTTATTTAGCATTATGCAATTTTTGTGAGTGTACAAATTAGGAATTTGCATTTTGATTGGTCTTCACTTTGTTTCTTTGTTTACTCCGACCGTCAGTCAATGAAAATAACGTCGCATTTACATATGACTATACATATATCTCCGCAATAAAATACTTATATGTGTAGGTATTTCTCCATATAAAGGTCACTTTTTGTCTCCCCGTGTAATACCTTTGCAAATATTTATTGAATTTATTATTGAATCATTAAAATTCTACAGATTTCAATTGTAACTCTTAAAAATGATAGAACTTTGAAATTTAACAATTTGATAATTCAAATCTCTACAATTAACGAATTTTAAACTGCAAATCGTTAAAATTTAGGAATTTTTTATTCTAAATCTTAAAATTTGTAAAGCTACAAATGCTAAATCTTGAAAATGAAATAAATTTTAATTTATAAATAGATTGTATAATTAAAAAGTCTGCCATTTTGACCATTTACATTGATATTTCATCAATTTG
Source organism: Andricus quercusramuli (assembly GCA_932178445.1). NCBI lineage: Eukaryota > Metazoa > Arthropoda > Insecta > Hymenoptera > Cynipidae > Andricus > Andricus quercusramuli. The sequence continues at coordinate 29,279 of CAKNXH010059647.1, read as the reverse complement.
GAAAATTCAGAATTGAAAAGTACCTTCGATCTTCAAAGTGATACAAATTTAAGAATTTTTATTTATACATCTTTAAAATTGGTGATTTTTAAATTATGAATTTTATGCAAGTTTTAAGTTTTGCAATTAAAAATTCTGTAATTTTGATAATTCACATTCAAAGTTTTTTCAATTTGACACAGTTACAATTGAAAAGTCGTACTTTTAATTTTTAAAATCATTAAATTCATCCAAATTTAACAATTTTCATTTATTCATCTTTAAAATTGAATAGTTTTGAATAGTAACTTTTTAATATTGCACATCTTGAAATTGGAGAGGGAATTTAATTTTAAAAGTTTGAATTTATTATTGAATTATTAAAATCCAACAGATTTTAATTGTAACTGTCAAAAATGATAGAACTTTGCATTTTAAACATCACACTTTAAGACTTTTTATTTTTAAGTTTTTGAAATTTAAGAATTTGATATTCAAAATCGCTGAAATTGAAGAATTTTAAACTGCAAATCGTTAAAATTAAAGTTTTTCAATGAAAAATTCTGTAATTTTGGTAATTTACATTGATATTTGATCAATTCGGAAGATTTAGAATTAAAAACTACTTTTTATCTTCAAAATCATACAAATTTAAGAATTTTTATTCATACATCTTTAAAATTGAAGATTTTTTTATTATAAATTATGCAAGTTTTAAGTTTCGCAATTAAATATTCTGTAATTTTGATGATTCATATTCAAAGTTTCTTTAATTTGACACAGAATTGAAAACTCGTACTATTAATTTATAAAATCATCAAATTCATAAACATTCAACAATTTTTATTCATACATCTTTAAAAATTAAAAATTTTCAATAGTAAATCTTTAAAATTGGAGAGATTTGAATTTTAACAATTTTAATTTATTATTGAATCATTAAAATTCAACAGATTTAAATTTTTAACTCTTAAAAATGATAAAACTTTGAATTTTAAGCATCACAATTTAAGATTTTTTATTTTTTAGTTTTTGAAATTTAAGAATTTGATACTTAAAATCGATAAAATTGAAGAATTTAAAAGTGCAAAAGGTTAAAATTAAAGAATTTTAAATTCTTAATCTATAAAATTGTAGAAATATGAATTCTAAATCTTGAAAATAAAATAATTTTTAATTTATAAGTAGATTTTACAATTAAAAAATATGCGAGTTTTAAGTTTTTCAATGAAAAATTCTGTAATTTTGGTCATTAACATTGATATTTTATCAATTTGGAAGATTTAGAATTAAAAACTACTTTTTATCTTCAAAATCATACAAATTTAAGAATTTTTATTTCTACATCTTTAAAATTGAAGTATTTTTAATTATAAATTATGCAAGTTTTAAGTTCCGAAATTAAAAATTCTGTAAGTTTGATGATTCACATTCAAAGTTTCTTCAATTTGACACAATTATAATTGAAAAGTCGTACTTTTAATTTTTTAAATCATCAAATTCATCAAAATTGCACAATTTTTATTTATACATCTTTACAATTGAAAAGTTTTTAATAGTAACTCTTTAATATTGCAAATCTTAAAATTGAAGAGGGATTCTAATTTTAAAAGTTTTAATTTATTATTGAATCATTAAAATTCAACAGATTTCAATTTTTAACTCTTAAAAATGATAAAAGTTTGAATTTTAAACATCACAATTTCAGTTTCTTTATTTCTAAGTTTTTGAAATTTAAGAATTTGATGCTTCAAATCGCTAAAATTGAAGAATTTTAAACTGCAAATCGTAAAAATTAAAGAATTTTTTATTTTAAATCTTCAAATTTTGTAGAACTATAAATTCTAAATCTTGAAAATAAAATAATTTTTAATTTATAAGTACATTTTACAATTAAGAAATATTCGAGTTTAAAGTTTTTCAATGAAAAATTCTGCAATCTTGGTCATTTACATTGATATTTTATGAATTTGGAAGATTTAGAATTAAAAACTACTTTTTATCTTCAAAATCATACAAATTAAAGAATTTTTATTTATACATACATCTTTAAAATTGGACATTTTTCAATTTTAACAATATACAATTATGAATTATGCATGTTTCATGTTTTGCAATGAAAAATTCTGTAATTTTGATGATTCGCATTCAAAGTTTCTTCAATTTGACACAGAATTAAAAACTCTTACTATTAATTTACAAAATCATCAAATTCATATAAATTCAACAATTTTTATTCATACATATTTAAAATGGAAAATTTTTCAATAGTATCTCTTCAAAATTGGAGAGAGATTTGAATTGTAACAATTTTAATTTATTATAGAATCATTAAAATTCAACAGTTTTCAATTGTAACTCATTAAAAATTGTAGAAATTTGAATTATAAACATCACAATTTAAGATTTTTTATTTATAAATTTTTTAAATTGAAGAATTTGACTCTTCAAATCGCTAAAATTAAAGAATTTTAAATTGCAAATCGTTAAAATTAAAGAATTTTAATTTTCTATTCTAAATCTTCAAAATTGTAGAAACTATAAATTCTAAATCTTGAAAATAAAATAATTTTCAATTTAGAGAATTTACAATTAGAAAATATGCAAGTTTTGAGTTTTTCAATTGAAAATTCTGTAATTTTGGTCATTTACATTGATATTTCATCGATTGGGAAGATTTAGAATTGAAAACTCCTACTTTTGATCTTCAAAATCATACAACATTAAGAATTTTTATTTCTAGATATTTAGAATTGGAGATATTTAATTATGAATTATGCAAGTTTTAATTTTTGCAATTCAAAATTCTGTCATTTTAATGATTCACATCCAAAGTTTCTTCAATTTGACACAGAATTAAAAACTCGTACTTTTGATTTTCAAAATCATCAAATTCATCAAAATATAACAATTTTTATTTATACATCTTTAAAATTGAAAAGTTTTAAATAGTAACTATTTAAAATTGTAAATCTTTAAGATTGGAGAGGGATTTTAATTTAAAAAGTTTAAATTTATTATTGAATCATTAAAATTCAACAGTTTTCAATTGTAACTCTTAAACATTGTAGAACTTTGAAATTGTAAACATCACAATTTAAGATTTTTTATTTCTAAGTTTTTGAAATTTAAGAATTTGATACTTCAAATCGCTAAAATTGAAGAATTTAAAACTGCAAATCGTTAAAATTAAAGAATTTTTTATTCTAAATCTAGAAAATTGTAGAACTATAAATTCTAAACCTTGAAAATATAAATAATTTTTAATTTACAAAATGTCCAATTCGAAAGTGTGCAAGTTTTAAAATAAAAAAATCTGTAATTTTGATCATTTACATTGATATTTCTACAATTTGGAAGATTTATATTTGAAAACTCCTACTTTTGATCTTCAAAATCATACAAATTTAAGAATGTTTAATTATAAATCTTTAAAATTGGAGATATTTAATGATGAATTATGCCAGTTTTAATTTTGCAATTAAAAATTCTGTAATTTTTATAATTCACATTCAACGTTTCTTCAATTTAAAACAGGATTGAAAACTCATACTTTTAATTTTTAAAATCATCAGATTCATCCAAATTTAACCATTTTTTTAAACATCTTTAAAATTGAAAAGTTTTCAAAAGTAACTCTTTAAAATTGTAAATATTTAAAATAGGAGAGATTTGAATTTTAGCAATTTGAATTTATTATTGGATCATTAAAATTCAACAGATTTCAATTGTAACTGTCAAAAATGATAGAACTTTGCATTTTAAACATCACACTTTAAGACTTTTTATTTTTAAGTTTTTGAAATTTAAGAATTTGATATTTAAAATCGCTGAAATTGAAGAATTTTAAACTGCAAATCGTTAAAATTAAAGAATTTTTTATTCTAAATCACAAAAATTGTAGAACTATGAATTCTAAATCTTGAAAATGAAATAATTTTTAATTTATAAGTAGATTTTACAATTAAAAAATATTCTGTTATTTTTATTATTTACATTCGAAATTTCTTCAGTTTGGAAGATTTAGAATTGAAAACTACAACTTTTGATCTTCAAAATCATTATAGTTGAAGAATTTTTATTTCTAAATTTTTGAATTTTTTTTTTGCATTTTGACAATTTCCATTGAAAAGTTATGCCAATTTTAAGTGTTAAAGAATTGAAAACTGGTCTTTTGATCTTCAAAAGCATACAAATTTAAAAATTTTTATTTACATATCTTTAGAATTGAGCAATTTTCAATTGTAACTCTTTAAATTTGTAGAAATTGGAATTGTAAATATTTAAAATCAGAGTTTTTAATTTTGTTTGTTTTTCATTTAATTTTTATAAATAAATAAAAATTTAATGATCTTCAATTGCAAATCTTTAACCTAAATCTGTTTCAAAAAAATGTTCAAAATTGTATGATTTTAAACTATAAACATTCAGAAAATCATTTAAACTGAAGAGTCTTCAAATGAAAATATTGAATATTGAAAATTGGAAAATTTTCTATTGTAAATCTTTTCTAAATTGAATTATTTCGAAAAAAAAACGTTCAGAGTTACAGCATAGAAATTAAAAATAAATTTAGAATTGAAAACTCTTGACAAAATTGAAGAATTTTTATTGATACATCTTTAAAATTGAATAAATTAAATTTGTTAATTTTAAAAATACATATTTTTAATTTCTTAATTCACGTATTAAATCAGCCGTACAAATTTATAAATTCTTTTACTGTATTTGAATTGAGCGACTTTAGAATGCTCTTTTTTTTTATCAAAATCTAATCACTAATCCAGATTAGAAAAAACGACCGATTTGTTTTTCAAAAACATGGAAAAAAATTTTGAGATAAAAAAAACACATTTCAAAATATTTTTGAAAAAAAATGGTTCCTATTAAAAGTGACCTTCATATAAGAGAATCACCCGCATACATAAGTATATGGTTACATTCTGTGAAATAAAGACAGAAATGAGACTGCATTGCCAAAGAATTTTTTGTCTTTGTATGAATACGCGATAACCTCAAATTGCGTAGTATTTATATGCGCATTTAAATTATTCTAAGCGTTAATTAGTTTTTTAAAAAATATCTGATTAAAAATTATGATTGTGTAGAGAGCTTTTATATTTCTTTTTAAATTTATGCTGATGAAATTTATCGTTAAAAATGCAAACTTTGACGATGTATCACTTTCTTTTCATGCAAATCATACAAAAGAAGAATGGAAGGAATCATGTAGGAACGTTCGTAAATACTGTTGATAAATGAATTGTGTAATTGTAGGGTTGCAGTACAGAACTAGGTAACTAAAGATTTTGCCTAAAATGGGATTTTTGCATAAAAAGTTATTAAAAAATCAAACACATGTCGTGTTGAAAGGATTTGTTGGAAATCTCATTTTTAATATAGTAATAATAAGATTGGTTATTCAAACTATCTGTACTTGTCTCCCATCTTTTTCTGCCTTTTTTTTAAATTGCCCAACCTCTTATCTTTTCACACCTTTTTCTGATCATATCCTCTTCCTAAAAGTTTTTAAATACAGTAAAATAATAAAATACGTCTCTAAAAAAAAGCCCCTTAAATAAAACAATTTGCCATATCTCGGAAGCAAGTTTTTATTTTTTTTTTTTGTAATTGAAAAATAGTTTTTATGTCGCTATCGAAAGAAGATTTTCAAAACCCATGAAATTTGAACCTCCAAATTCTTGAATGATTTATTCGGAATTGGTTAAATTTTTATAATCAAACTCATTTTCACCCAATTTAGCAACTCAGTATCTCGGGAGTGAGTTGTCATTTTTTCTTTAAACATAAAATTGATATCGTGATCCGCAACCAAGCTTGTTCCAATTTTATGTTCCTGCTACTCTGAGATTGTAAACCTCCACATTCTATTTCTCGAAACTGGATACTTTTTTTAATGAAACCTTTTTTATTCTTATTCATCCTCCCCATATCTCGAGAGCAAATTATTATTATTTTTAAACATTGAAAAGTAGGTTTTAGGTCGCTTACGAAAAACAATTTTAAAAACACATGAAATTTGAACCTCAACATTTTTGAATGATTCATTTGGAATCGGTTACTAATTCTAATCAAACTTAGTTTCTCTCAGTTTAGCAATTCAATATTACGGGAGTAAGTTATTTTTTGTTCAAGCAGAAAATCCATTTTTTATCGTGATCCGCAACCAACCCTGTTGCCATTTTATGTTCATGTCACTCTGAGATTGTAATCCTCCACATTCTATTTTTCGAAACTGGATACTTTTTTGAATGAAACCTTTTTTATTCTTATTCACCCTCCCCGTATCTCGCGATTAAGTTTTTATTATTTTTTTTAAACCAGAACATTACAGTTTTTATCATGATCCGCAACCGAGCCTGTTTTAATTTTACTTTCCTGTCACTCTGAGATTGTAAACCTCCACATTCTATTTCTCGGAACTCGATACTTTTTTTGAATAAAATTTTTTTATTCTTATTCATCCTCTCCATATCTCTCGAGCAAGTTTTTATTATTTTTTTAAATTGAAAAGTAAAATTTTAGTTGCTATCGAAAGATGACTTTCAAAAACCATGAAATTTGAACCTCCAAATTCTTGAATGATTTATTCGGAATTGGTTAACTTTTTCTAATTAAACTCATTTTCTCCTAATTTAGCAATACAATATCTCGGAAGTAAGTTGTTTTTTTTTTGTTCAAACAGAAAATCGCACTTTTTATCGTGATCCGCAACCGAGCCTGTTTTAATTTTATGTTACTGTCACTCTGAGATTGTAAATTTACTGGATAATTTTTTTGGATAAACAATTTTTATTCTTATGCATGTTCCTCATATCTCGGGGCAAGTTTTTCTTATTTAAAAAAATTGAAAATTAGATCTTTAGTCGCTATCAGAAGACGATTTTCAAAGCTCATGAAATTTGAATCTCCACATTTTTGAATGATTTATTTGGAATTGGTTAACTAATTCTAATCAAACTCATTTTCTCCCAATTTAGCAACCTAATATCTCACGAATAGGGTGTGATTTTTTGTTTAAACAAAATCCGTTTTTTATCGTGATCCGCAAACAAGCCTGTTTCAATTTTATGTTTCTGTCACTTTAAGATTGTAAACTTCCACATTCTAATCCTCGGAACTGGATAATATTTTTGGATGAAAACTTTTTTATTTTTATTCATCCTCCCTTTATCTCTGGAGTTAGATTTAGTATATTTAAAAATTAAAAAGAAGATTTTAGGTCGCTCACGAAGGACGATTTTTAAAACTCATGAAATTTGAACCTCAACATTTTTGAATGATTTACTCGGAATTGGTTAACTTTTTCCAATAAAACACATTTCATCCCAATTTAGAAACTCAATATCTCAGGAGAAAGTTTATAATTTTCGTTTAGACAGAAAATTACTTTTGTATCGGGATCTGCAACCAAGCCGGTTCCAATTTTATGTTCCTGTCTCTCTGAGATTATAAACCTTCACATTATATTTTTTGGAACTAGATTTTTTTTTTAGGAAAACTTTTTTATTCTTATTCATCCTCCCCATATTTCGGGAGCAAGTTTTTATTATTTCAGGGCTCGGAACGGGTTACTTTTTAGTAACTTAGTTACTTTTTGATCTGCGGTTACTAAAAAGTTACTTATTTTATGAAAAGGTTACTTTTGGTTACATTTTTTGCTCGAAATAACGAAATGAATTAAGTCATCAATCGTATTATTTAAAAACTTGTGTAAAATGTAAAAATTCAAATTTTTCCAGTAAATTTGGCACTTTAGAGTCGGGGAAATTAGGGTAAACCAATAAAATAATAAATACTTCGCATGTAAAATGTATAAAAAGGGCTATCAATTGAATTATTATGAATCCTAATAAAAATCGTAATTTAGCTAAAATATCTAGTTTTTAAATTAAAATTTAAGTCTTTTTTTTTTTTGATTGAAAATCACCCTTTTGTTTTAAAATACATAATTTTATTTTAAAATTCATCTTTTTTGTTAGAAATGTACTCATTTTTTTGAAAAGGCGTCTTTTTCGGTTGAAGATTCCCCTGTTTTCGTAGAAAACTCAACTATTTGGTAGACAGATAACTTTTTTGTCAAAAATCCATATTTAATGGTTGAAAATTTAATTGTTTTGTAAAAATTGGCCTTTTTGGCTTAAAAACTCAACAATTTGGTTGGAAAAAACTTATTTTGTTGAAAAATCGTGTTTTTTAAATGAATTTTACTGTTTTTCATATTAAATTAAATTTTGTTTGGTTATTGTATCAACTATTATATTTTTCGTTAACAATTCATCTTTTTTAGTCAGAAACATTCAACCATTTTGTTAAAAGTTGGACTACTTTCTTAAACATACATTTTTTTGTTGAAAATTCATAATTTTGGTGGAAACTACTTTTTTGAAAATTATTCTTTTCGATTAAAAATTCAAGTACTCCAGTTAAATATTTATCAATTTAGTTCAAAATTCATCTTTTAGGTTGAAAATAAAATTACTTGGTTGAAAGTTAAACTCTTTTGTTGCAATTTTTTTTAAAGATTAGTCGTTTGAATTGAAAACTAATTCCTTTGGTTGAAAAATAACCTGTTTCATTGAAAACTTGTTTTTCCTTTGGATGATTTTGGGTTGAGAATTGTTTTTTTTTTAGCTGAAAATGTAACTATGATTCCAGTCGAATATTCCATAATTTTAGTTAAAAATTCATCTCTTTGGTTGAACATTCATTTTTTGACTCTAAATTTAATTATTCAATTTTCGGTTGAAAAATTATATTTTTTAGTTGAAAATTCGTCTTTTTTGGTAGAAATTAGTCTTCTTGGTTGTAAATTCATCTTTGTGGTCAAAAATTAAATTATTATAGTTAAAGATTCATCACTATGTTTGAAAATGTAACTTTTTTTTTGTTGAAAGTAATTTTTTCAACTGAAAATTTAAGTTATTCCAATTGGAAATCCCATAGTTGAAGTTGAAAATCCACCTGTTTGGTTAAACATTAATTTTTTTTACTTGAAAATTCAACTGTTTTGTAAAAATTGGTCTTTTTGGCTTCAAAACTCAAACATTTGGTTGAAAAATAACCTATTTTGTTGAAAATCGTCTTTTTAAAATTAATTCTACTGCTTTTTATATTAAATTAAAATTTGTTGGTTATTGTATAAACTATTACATTTTTCGTTAACAATTCATCTTTTTTAATCAGAAAAATTCAACCATTTCGTTAAAAGATTAACTACTTTCTTAAACGTACATTTTTTTGTTGAAGATTCATAATTTTGGTGGAAACTTCGTCTTTTTTGATAAAAAATCTTTCTTTTCGGTTACTTTGTCGCTAAATTATTGTTACTTTCCGATTACTTTTTTGAGATAAGTATGGTTACTATTTTACTATTTTTTGAACCTGGAGCAGTTCCGAGCCCTGCTTTTTTTTAAATTGAAAAGTAGATTTTAGGTCGCTTACAAAAGACGATTTTCAAAACTCATGAAATTTGAATCCCCAAATTCTTGAATGATTCATTTGGAATTAGGTAACTTTTTCCAATAAAACTAGTTTTATCCCAATTTACCAACTCAATAGCTCGGGAGTCAGTTTTTATTTTTTTTTTTTAGACAGAAAATTACTTTTTTATCGTGATCCGCAGCCAAGCCGGTTCCAATTTTATGTTCCTGTGACTCTGAGATTGTAAACCTACACATTCAATTTCTCGGAACTGGATATTTTTTTTATGAAAACTTTTATTCTTAGTCATCCTCCCCATATCTGGGGAGCAAGTTTAGATTATTTTTTAAATTTGAAAAGTAGATCTTTAGTCGCTATCAGAAGACGATTTTCAAAAGTCATAAAATTTGAACCTGAAAATTTTTGAATGATTTATTTGGAATTGGTTGAATAATTCTATTCAAACTCATTTTCTCCTTATTTAGTAGCTTAATATCTCGGCAATAATTTATTTATTGTTTAAACGGAAAATCCGTTTTCTATCGTCATCCGCAACCAAGCCTGTTTTAATTTTATACTGTCACTCGGAGAATGTGAAATGCCACATTGTAATTCTCGGAACTGGATAATATTTTTGGATGAAAACTTTCTTATTTTTATTCATCCTCTCTTTGTCTCTGGAGCAAGTTTTTAGTATAATTAAAAATTGAAAATTAAATTTTCAGTCCCTATCGAAAGAAGATTTTCAAAACCAATGAAATTTGAATCTCCAAATTCCTCAATGGTTTATTCGAAATTGGTTAACTTTTTCTAATCAAATTCATTTTCTCCCAATTTATCAGCGCAATATCTCGGGAGTAAGTTATTTTTTGTTTTAAACAGAAAATCCCTTTTTTATCGTGATCCGCAACCAAGCTTGTTCCAATTTTATTTTTCCGGTCACTCTTAGATTGCAAACCTCCACATTCTGTTTCTCGGAACTGCATAATTTTTTTTTTGATGAAAACCGTTTTATTTTCATTCATCCTCACCATCTCTTGGGGTCAAGTTTTAATTATTTAAAAAAAAATTTAAGTATATTTTAATTCGCTATCGAAAGACGATTTTCAAAACCCATGACATTTGAATCTTCAAATTCTTGAATATCTCGGGAGTAAGTTGTTATTTTTTGTTTAAACAGAAAATTTGTATCGTGATCCGCAACCAAGCCTGTTCCAATTTTATGTTCCTGTCACTCTGAGATTGCAAACTTCCACATTCTATTATTTTCCGATCTTATAGAATGTTATTTCGCTCTGAAAAATTCCGATTTTGTTGGTCATCTAGTTCTGTACTGCAGTCCTTCAGTTCTTGATCATATTGATTAAATGAATGATTTGTAGTTTTTGTAAAGTGTGAGAGGATTGAATTGTTTCATCATTGACTAGATGACTAACCTACATTTTATAGATGTATGAAGAAGTCAATTGATTTCATTTCACTAAATTTACTGACATGAAAGAATGAAACGAGACACTGTCATTACCTGTGTGGAGCCAAACCGCAGAACACAAACGGTAAGGCTCCAGTATCGATAGATATTCGTATTGTGTAATTTCATTTTGCACGTGTCTTGAATATTTCTCATATTCAGGGCTGCCACACAGTCACTTTTTAGTCACTTTTTAGTCACTTTTTGAAGAAACAGTCGCTGTAGTCACTTTTTTAATGAAAACGCCACTTTATTCACTTTAATCCATCTCATTATAGATTTAATCTTAAAAAAAAGAACATTTAATAATCTATGTATGAAATCTATAGTAATATACGGTATGAAAATCGTATTCAGTATCAGACTTCACACTATTTCCCCTCTGTTCCCTTTTTCTTGAAGAATTTTGTTTCCCCCTATTTTCAAGAAACTTCCCCTTTTCTTGTTTTTTTTTGCTTGAATGCGATCTGAATTAATAGAACCCAATAAGAAAATCCAACTATTTTTGGTTGCAAGTTATTTCTTTTTCGTTGAAAAGCCTATTAATAATATTTTTGGTTCAGAATTGATCTTTTTTGGGAAAACATTTTATTATTTGGTTGCAAATTTTATTGTTTCATTCGTATTTTTGACCTGAAAAATTAAATATTTGGGTGAAAATGCAACACTTTTTGGGTGAAGTTTAACCTTTTTTGTTGGAAAATTGGACAATCTGATTGAAAATTCAACTATTGCGTTAAAAAGTCAATTTTTTTTCGAAAATTTATCCCTTTTGCTTGAAAGTGCAACTTATTGGTTCTAAATGCAACTGTTTGGTTGAAAGTGAAATTTTTTATTGAAAATTTATCTTTTCGGGAATAAAAGTTAAATTTTTCTAAAACATTCGACTTTGTATCTTGAAAACTGGCCTTTTTTGTTAAAAATTAATCTCTTTAGGCAGGGAATTATTTTTTTTTTAATTCAACTATTTGATTGAAAATTACCTTTTTTGTTGAAAATTCATCATTACGGGATTAAAGGCAAATGTTTTTTTCAAAAAATTGGACTTTTTGGCATAAAAACTTAATATTTGGTTGAAAATACAACTCTTTTTGGGTGCA